>PVJI01011593.1:0-55347 GCA_004026765.1 Micronycteris hirsuta | reverse complement strand
AGTTCGTTAATTTTTCGTCGAATTCTGAAAGCATCCTTATTACCAGGGATTTGAACTGTGCATCTGATAGGTTGGCTATCTCTTGGTCGGTTAGCTCTGGGGTTTTGATCTGTCCCTTTCTTTGGGCCATTTTTTTCCCCCTCGGTGAACCTGTTTCTGTAAGGGGGGCGGAGTCTTGGGGATCCCCTGTGCAGGGAAGTTCCCGGTAGTTGTGCTGGGACCGAAGCCTCTGGGGGCGGGGCCTGAGCGCACAATGGCGCCTTCTCCACTCTCCGCACCCACACCGCCTCCTGCAAGCAGTTCGGGCCCCTTTGCGCTGACTCCGGGGGTTGCTCCGGGGTCGGTGGGAGCCGGGCGCAGACCGAGCTTCAGTCGGTCCCCGTCTGGGTGTGCTTCAGCCCCGCGCGCGGGAACCGCCCCTCCAACCGCGGACCTGCCGTCTGCTCACCTGCTCGCCGCGGGGTCGCCGAGCACTCTCCCTTTGCTCTGCACCTTCTGGTTCACCAAACTTGATGAATGTATCTTCTTTAATTCCTTGGTTGTCGGACTTCCTCTCAATATGATTTTCTGTCAGATTTGGCTGCGTTTGGATGTGTAGATTTCTTTTTTTTCCCCTTGTTTGGTTGTGTGAGGCGGTACGGTGCATTCACCTATGCCGCCATCTTAGGAAGTCCTGGTCTCATTTTCTTCTTACAAAAGCACTCATATCATCATGGGAACCCACCTTTATGACTCTGGCTAAGACTGACAACCTCTCAAAGGTGCCATCTCCAAATACTACCACTGTGAAGGTTAAAGCTTCAGGATAACAATTTTAGAGGTACACAAATATTCAGTCCATGGCATTCCTGTCTTCCTAAAATTCATGCCCTACCTCATGCAAAATACGTTCATTCCCCCTTAACAGCCTGAAAAGTCCTACCTAGTTTTATCAATTCTAAAATATGAAGTTCAAAGTCTTGTGTAAATATTACCTAAATCAGATATGGGTGAAACTAGAAGTATGAATTTCTTTTTTTTTTGCAAAATCCCCCTCCAACGCTGAGACTGTGAAACCGAATAAAATATGTGCTTCCCAAATACAATGGTGCTGCAGGCACAGGGTAGATAATCCCATTCAAAAGGGAGAAAAAGAAGGGAGGAAGTGATTGGTCCCAAGCAAGTTCAAAACCTAGCAAGGTAAATATCATGAGATTTTGAGTTTCAAGAATAATCCTTTTTGGTGTGATGCTCCCCACTCCAGACCCGCCAGGTGACAACGTCAGCTGAGGTATCGATGAGGCACCCTGACCACTCTGTGGCTTTGATTGGCAGGGGTCCTGCTTCCTAGGCTGGGCCAGGGGAGGATCAAGTTCTTACAGCTCTGGGTGGCCCTGCCCCCATTATTCCTAAGATCTGAAAAGGAAAGCCTTGGGTTGGAAACTCTTTGATCTGATAAAACTGAGGGAGTTGTGCTGATAACCTCTGAATCTTCTTTGAAGACTCTCTTTCCTGTTTTTGAAGAATATGCTGAATTACGCCGAAATACGTTTCTCATCTGTTTAGTATAATATATTGGGTTGACCAAAAAGTTCTGTTTTTTTCCCCATAAGATGGGTCTAATAGCACTTAGTTGTCTTTAACTTCATTAGAAAAAATTCTGTTAGATTGTATTGTGACAGCTGTCATATAAGTGTGCAACTTGAAAAAAAATCACAATTGGTGAATTTTTGTGCAGCCATTTTAATATTGAAGACAGAAGCAGATACGCATCATTTTCGGCATATTATGCTTTACTATATCAAGAAAGGTAAAAATTCATCTGAAACGCAAAAAATTTGTGCACTTGTGGAGACAGTGCAGTGAGTGACTGAACATGTCAAAAACGGATTGCGAAGTTTCATGCTAGAGATTTTTTGCTGGATGATGCTCCATGGTTGGAGTAAAGCAAAGAGCACCGTTAATGAAAGTGAAAATTATGATGAATTTGGAAGACTGAAAACTATGGTCAAATATGGCCTTTAGTATTCTGAAATACTGTAGTTACAGCATCTGTGAGGGATACTGAGTTTTCATAAAGTTCCTAGTATGTAATTTGATGAAATGTAGCAGAATTATATATATGCAGGCAGAGGTGCAGAGGGATTTTTGGGAAGAATGATGGGTACTGATTCTACAAAAGGAAGAAACTAGAAGAAATGGGATAGGACAAATGTTTGTTCTGGTAAAAAAAATATTCAATAAACCCTGGCTGATGTGGCTCAGTGGATTCAGCACCAGCCTGTACACCAAAAGGTCGCCCATTCAATTCCCAGTCAGGGCACACGCCTGGGTTGTGGGCCAGGTCCCCAGTATGGGACTCACGAGAGGCAACCACCCATTGCTGTTTCTCTCTCTCTCTTTCTCTCTCCCTTCCCCTCTCTAAAAAAATAAATAAATAATCTTTTAAAATATTAAATAAAAGTAATTAGATAAAAAGAGTTTCCTGTTGATTGAAGACAGTATTTGAACGTGTTAAAAAGCTTTAATGTGGTTTGAGTAGGAAATGAAAATTTGCTTTTGTTTTTGTTCAACAGAGGAGCGGCATAATCACTATAATATATAGGATAGAGGAAAAAGAGGCTAGGTAGGAAGATCAATTAGGAGGCTGTTTTAGTCATTCTCTGAGTGAGAAATACAGACAGAAATACTTAAAAAAAGGAAGTGAAAATGACATTGTGAAGGGAAAAATCAGTTATTTTAAAACTTGTTATAGCAAATAAAAATTGGCAATTGCGATACTATTCTTACATTGTAAGTAATTTCACAAAACCATACATGAAATAAAAGTATGTGATAGTGATAAATTGTATAATCTATTTTTTCAATGTTAATATTTAATAATATAAAGCTGGCATTGAAATTTATTAGAGAAAATGCTACATTTTACTTTTTAAATTCAGCTTATGAGAAAAAATTTCCACTTCAGAGAGAAATTCGCCTTATTGACCCTCATGGATTTAGGCTTATCAAAATTAAGTAGAAGAGACACTTAAAATTGAATGCAATAAAAATGAATATAGGAATTTCAATATGGCTGCAGATGAATGGTAGCTGTGTCCACTTGCTCCTGCTCCCAAACCTCATTTACAGCTGAACTTCGAGCAATCAGCGTGCACCATCAACTGAAACCAAGCTGATAAGCATCATTGTAACTGAGGCATGCAGAAGATGCTACCTAGAGACTGGAGGAGGGGTTGAGACATGAAGGGGGAAGACCCCCCACGGTGCTGCAGCAGGCAGCCGGGAGAGCAGACAGATTTGCAGCTGCAGAGCTCTTTCCTCCAAGGAGGGAGGGGATCCCCTACCCACAGAACACAGAAGGACAGAAGAGATGGTGTATCGTCTGTGGGCGGGAATCAGTGGGGACCCACCAGGCCTGCGAGAGGCAGAGTGCACCCTTGCAGGGCAGAGCGCTGGGACTGTTGCAGCTGTGACTGCCAGAAAGGCCAGCGCTGCTCCCACACTCAGGTCCCTCGGAGGGGTCTGCTGGCTGCAGCCCGCAGTGACTGTACTGGCCATCTTTTTCTGGGGAGGCTTTGGGCACTGACCCAGAGAGCGAGTTAACTGAGTGGCTTGGGGAAAAGGGCTGGTCTCTCCATCCCTAGAGCACAGGCAGTGCTCTGCCCTCTCTACCCGTGGGGTCGCTCCTGATAAGGGTTTAATCTCCAAAATATACAAAGAATTTACACAAGTCAACACCAGGAAGACAATGCAATTAAAAATGGACAAAGGACCTGAAGAGACATTTCTCCAAAAAGGACATACAGAGGGCCCATAGACATATGAAAAGATACACAACGTTATTAATCATGAAAGAGATGCAAACTAAAACCACAATGAGATACCACTTCACACCAGTCAGAATGGTCATCATTATCAAATCAACACACAACACGTGCTGACAGAGGTTGTGGAGAAAAGGGAACCCTAGTGCACTGTTGGTGGGAATGCAGACTGCTGCAGCCACTGTGGAAAGCAGTATGGAATTTCTTCAGAAAATGAAAAACGGAACTACCTTTTGACTCAGCAATTCCACCTCTGGGAATATATCCAAAGAATCCTAAAACACCAATTCAGAAGAATATAAGCACCCACATGGTCATAGCTGCATTATTTACAATAGGCAAGTTCTTGAAACAGCCCAAGTGCCCCTCAGTAGATGAGTGGATAAAAAATTGTGATACATCCACACAATGGAATACTACACAGCCATAAAAAAGAAGAAACTCTTACCTTTTTTGACAGCACTGATAGACCTGGAGACTATTATAGTAAGTGAAATAAGTCAGACAGAAAAAGATAAATACCATATGATCTATCATATATTTGTGGAATCTAAAAAAAAAGATAAATGAAGAAACAAACAAAAACCAGAAATATCTGATAGAATAAGCTGATGGTTGCCAAAGGGGATGGTTGGAGAGATGGAAATAAAAAATAATTACAATTGATTTTTGTATATTGATCCTCCAAAAAATGTAACTATGTGTGATGATAGATGTTATCTAAACTTACTATGCTAATCGTTTCACAATATTTATGTATATTAAAACATTATCTTGTACCCTTAAAACTAACAGAACATACCAAAGAGGGCACACTATAAACCATAATAACCAAGACAGTGTAGTATTAGTAAAAAGACAGCCCAATAGATGCATATAACAGAACAGAGTCCAGAAACAGACCCAGAAATATGTGACATAACTTTTTTTTTTACCAAACGCCAAGGTAATTCAATGAAAGTCTTTTCAACAACTAGTGCTGTCCATTGGATACCCTCGGGGAAAAGATAAACTGTGACCGCCCCCTACTTCACACCATAAACAAAAATAAACTCAAAATGGATTATTATAGATGTAAATCCTAAAACTATAGAAGTTCTAGAAAAAAATATTACAGAATAGCTTTGTGAACATGGGATAGGCAAAGGTTTGTTAGATTCACCACCAAAAATATGAAACATCGGACACCTACAAGAGGCAACCGATTGATGTTTCTGTCTCACATCGATATTTCTCTCCCCTCTCTTTCTCCCTCCCTTCCACTCTCTCTAATGATAAATTGAGAAATTAAAATTTATCAAAAATAAAAACTTAATCTTCAAAAGACATTATAAAGAGCATGAAAAGACAAGCCACATATTCAGCAAAAAATGTTTGCAACATATATATCATCAAAAGACTCATATCCAGAATGTAAAAATAACTCTTACTTTATCAATAATAATACAACCTCTTATCTCACCCACAAATGAGCAAAAGATTTAAATAGACATTTCCCCATAGAAATGTGCAAATGACCAATAAACACTGTACTTTTCAGACTATAAGATGTACCGCCCCCCAAATTAGGGAGGAAATGGGGGTGTGTCTTATAGTCCGAATGTAGCTTACCTGGCTGCTTACATTTACATTGGTCAAATGTTATGTTATTTATGTTATTAAATACTTTACCACATTTTTTTTGCTTCAAAATTTTTTTTCCTACTTTCCTCCTCTAAAACCTAGGTGCATCTTATGGTCCAGTGCATCTTATAGTCTGAAAAATACAGTATAAAAAAGATGCTCCAGCCTGGCTGGTGTAGCTCAGTGGATTGAGCGCGGGCTGGGAACCAGAGGGTCCCGGTTCGATTCCCCAGGGCACATGCCTGGGTTGCGGGCCGGGTCCCCAGTGAGGGCCACGTGAGAGGCAACCATACATTGCTGTTTCTCTCCCTCTCTGTCTCCCTCCCTTCCCCTCTCTCTAAAATAAATAAATAAAGTCTTAAAAAAAGATGCTCAACAATTTAGTCATCAAGGAAATTCAACTAAAATCACAATGAGAAGCTACTATATACCCATTTGAATAGTTAAAATATATATTTTTGAAAAAGCTGACCATACCAGCATTGACATTGACAGGAAAGAAATGAAAGTCTCACATGTTGGTGGTAGAAATTAAAATTTTAGAAAACAGGTACTTTCTTAAAACATTAAACATACCTTCTTGTCCTAGCAAAAATGAAAACATATATCTATACCAAGACTTATCTTCAAATATTTACAACAATTTCTTTGTAAGAGTCATATACTGGAAGCCAATTGTAGGTTTATTGACATTTGAGTGGATAACAAATCGTGGTATATCTATAGAATACATTACCACTCAGCAATTAAATAAATGAATTACTGGTACACTGAATAGCATGGGTGAATCTCAAAATCATTAAAGTAAAAGAAGTGAGTAAAAGAAGAGAGAAAAAATAGTGCAGATGGTATAATTCTACTTAAATATAACAAACTCAAAACTAGTCTATCAAACTCTTTCTCTACAATAAATGGAATGTTTTTGTTTTCGTTGCATTTCTCCTCAGAGTGTGAATGTGGAATGCCCTCGTTGCGTGAGCTGAATGAATGGCCACGGGTATAAGTAAATTACATGGAGTAAAAGAGAAAAACAAACTCATAATTAGTATTTCAAATTCATATTTTAACTCATTTTACATCTTTACATTAAAATAACAGCTGTTTTGAAATAAGAACTCACAGACACAGACAACAGCAAGGGGAACGGTGGATGATAATGGTAAATGAGTCCTAATATATGGTGACAAAGGAAGGTTTGACTGTGAGAGGTGGGCACATTGAAATATACAGATCATATGTTATAGAAATGTGCACTTGAAACCTGTGTGACCTTGTTAACCAATGTCACCCCAATAAATGTAATACAAAAAAAAAAAGAAATAACAGCTATTTTGGAGCTAGGAGCTAGCAGAGAAAATGTACTCAGTCCTGACTGGTGTGGCTCAGTGAGTTGGGTCTCATCCCACAAAAAGGAATGTCATTGGTTTGATTCTGGGTCAGGGCACATGCTTAGGTTGCAGGTTCAATCCCCAGTCAGGGCACCTACAAGAGGCAACTGATCAATGTTTCTCTCTCATATCAATGTTTCTCTCCCTCTCTTTCTCCCTCCCTTCCTCTCTCTCTAAAACAAAAAAAAAATCTAAAAAAAATGTTCAAAAGAAACCAATATTTCATTGTCTGAAACTTCGCTAAATATTTTAGTGATGTCTGCTCTTTTTCTCTATATTTAGGTCTGTACCTTGTCTGTGCATGTAATTCCATTTTCATATTTACCTTTAAGACTGTTTTTTTAATTTTTTTTATTTTAAGATTTTATTTATTTATCTTAGAAATAGGGGAAGGGAGGCAGACAGAGAGGGAGAGAAACAGCAATGTATGGTTGCCTCTCACATGGCCCTCACGGGGACCTGGCCCGCAACCCAGGCATGTGCCCTGACGGGGAATCGAACCGGGACCCTCTGGTTCCCAGCCCGCGCTCAATCCACTGAGCTACACCAGCCAGGGCTAAGACTGTTTTAAAATAGACACAGGTGTGGCCCTCGCTGGTGTAGCCCAGTGGATTGAGTGCAGGCTGCAAACCAAGGGGTTCCTGGTTTGATTCCCAGTCAGGGCACATGCCTGGGTTGCAGGCCAGGTCCCCAGTGGGGGGCCATGTAAGAGGCAACCACACATTGATGTTTCTCTCCTCTTTCTCCCTCCCTTCCCTTCTGTCTAAAAAGAAATAAAAAAGTAAATAAAATCTTTTAAAAAAAGCTTTATAAAATAAACACAGGTGTGAAGAGACACTATATAATCACTACTTGAAGCAGAAGTACCGTGGGAAAATTTGAGTTTTAGTACCAATATTTTAGTATCAATAACCACATGCCAAGGGTCATAATAGGAACTACAAGGTGATTTCAAGTATGTTCTTTTCTACTTTGAAAGTTGGTTTCTCAAATTTGGATGTCCTCACAAAAGTAATTTTTTCCCACTTGAATCTATACTATATATCTCTATGTCTAAACTATGAGATGAGTTCAGTGTATGTA
This sequence comes from Micronycteris hirsuta, assembly GCA_004026765.1. Classification (NCBI taxonomy): domain Eukaryota; kingdom Metazoa; phylum Chordata; class Mammalia; order Chiroptera; family Phyllostomidae; genus Micronycteris; species Micronycteris hirsuta. The sequence continues at coordinate 47,447 of PVJI01011593.1, read as the reverse complement.
TGTGTATGCATGTGTGTCTGTGTGAGTGTGATCTGTAAAAGTTGGAAACTGCTAGCCACTGAGGTACATTTTTAGCAACATAGAACATAAATGATTGACAGAACAAAGCATATGGAAACGAAAAAGAATCTAACCCACATTTAGATCTAAGAAAAAAAATATTTGCCTGAAGGGAAAATATTAATTAGTTTGTCTACATGCAAGATAAAAGTCTGGAAGACATATCCATCAAAAAGCAGTGGAATAAACAGCAAAATGGAAATTATTTGTAAATTGACAGTAAACTTGGCAAACATCGAGGGGGTAAACAAGTTATTTGGCATGCAAAGCACTTCGGAATCACAGCCTCTGTCAGGAGGCATCTGTGCATAGATTCACTTATTTGACAGAAATTAACATTTTGCAGAAATCTTTGTTGCATGCTAAATATTTTTTACCCCTCTTAATTATTTTAATAGCTGATTCAGAATGTTCCGTATAAACACTCAAAAGATGCTAAAATGCACAAAGTCTAATCCAATTTTGTCAATAATATAGAGTTATCGTACTCTGGAATTGACTAAAATACCTACCAAGAGGTGAGTTATTTAAGTGATATTGTTTTGAGATGAAACATGAGAATCACATAAATCAAAGATCCTTATAGTAGTAGAAAAACTAAAATTGTTCTTTAAGAAAAAAGAAAACAGCCCTGGCTGGTGTAGCTCAGTGGATTGAGCGCGGGCTGGGAACCAGAGGGTCCTGGTTCTGTTCCCAGTCAGGGCACATGCCTGGGTTGCGGGCCAGGTCCCCAGTGGGGGCCACGTGAGAGGCAACCATACATTGCTGTTTCTCTCCCTCTCTTTCTCCCTCCCTTCTCCTCTGTCTAAAAATAAATAAAATCTTAAAAAAAACATAAAAAAAAAAAGAAAACATTGGATGGGGTGGGGGCGGGCGTGGAGGAGAGAAAATTTCGACAACTATAATTGAACAACAATAAAGTAATTAAAAAAACAAAAAAGAAAATATTTCACTCACTTTTATCTGAAAATAATTAAAATCATTTAAGGGTCCAAAAGTCTGCAGACTATACTATTTTCACTATCTCCAATTTATGACAAATTTTATATAATTATTCAGATATATTAATAGATGTGATGTAGCATAAAGAATATCACAGGATTTCAGGAATTCTATCTTAGTCACTGACCATCTGTCAGTTAACTTCTCTTGTTCTTAGTCCCTTCAGTAATAAAAAGGGAGACACTGAATCAATTTTTTTCTGAAGTCTTTTCAAATCTGCTATTTGGAGGTTACAAGTTATCTGAAATTTGAATATTCATTTTTGAAATCTCTTATGTTTAACTCAAAGTGAAAGTATCTCTTTATCAAAAGCAATTTGCTCTGGCTGGTGTGGCTCAGTGGATTGAGCGCTGGCCTATGAACCACAAGGGTCACTGGTTTGATTCCCAGTCAGGGCACATGGCTGGGTTGTGGGCCAGGTCCCCAGTAGGGTGCATGCAAAAGGTAACCACACATTGATGTTTTTCTCCATGTCTTTCTTCCTTCCTTCCTCTCTCTCTCTAAAATAAATAAATGAAATCTTAAAAATATAATTTTTACTTTCTAAAGTTTTTTACTATTTGTGAACAGAAGTTCTGTATTTTTTCAAAATAATTGAATCTTTACCTTCAAGGAAACAGAAGTCCACATAGATGACCTGACTTTGGCCTACATGTTATATTTAAAATAACCCAATGAGTACCACAGCAGTGTGGGGATTGCCTGAGGGAGGGAAAATTGGGGGCTGGCTGGAGGTGGGCGAAGGGGAAAAAAGTGGGGACAAGTATAAAAGCATAAACAATAAAAAATAAATAAAATAAAATAATCCACTATTATGTTTCAGGCCCTTTCTTAAGTACTTTGCTTTTATTTTCTCAATCAATCCTTAAAACAGCGTATGACATAGGAGGGCAGTCTTATAGTCGAATCGGAATTAAAACTAAGTCCCTTGATTGAAAGATAAGTGTTTCTACACAATCATATTCATAAGTTAAGTAGGCAACTGCCTATTTAAAGTACACTTCAAAGAATTCTGTGGGCCTGCTGTTATACCTGTTCATTTCCATGTGATAACAACTCAGAATCCTCTAGAAGTTTCCCATTAAAAGTCATACAAATGAGGTAACAGTGATCCTTTAGTACTTGTCTATAACAAAGATTTCATTCATCAGCAGCAAACTCAATTAACCGGTTGCTTTTAATAAAGCTAGATACAGTAGGTTGGAAACATTCTTTATTATTCTAAAGTATCCTTCTTACTATTTTGGTGTTTAAAGGTGTTTCTCTTATGAAATAATGGCCTATGTGGAAGAGAGTATACTGCATCTCATCTGACAAAAGCAGTTTGTCATGATAGTTAAAAAGCGAAGGCTTCATGTTATCTTGATTGTAGGGTTACATTTTACATCTGATTCTTCAACCTTGCAGAAGTGATTGAACCGCTTTAAAACTTACTTTGCTCAACTCTACAGTGTGGTTAATAATGGTACCGATTTCATAAGGTTATTGCGGTTATACCCTGAGTTAATGCATGTAAAGTGCCTTGCACAGGTCAATGGCATCATAAATATTAGCTGTTATTTGTATCATAGAGTGTGGGCGTATATGTGTCAGTGTGTGAATGCATAAATGTGCACATTTTTATATCTTTGCTTGATAAAGTAAAATGTCTGCAATCATTTCTTGATTTTTTTACTGGCCCATGAAATTAAAAAAAATCATCTTTTATTGAAATTATTGGTTAAAATTTTATAGGTTTTAGGTGCACAATTCTTTTTTTTTTAATTTTATTTATTTATTTTTAGACAGAGGGGAAGGGAGGGAGAAAGAGAGGGAGAGAAACATCAATGTGTGGTTGCCTCTTGCACGCCCCATACCGGGAACCTGGCCTGCAACCCAGGCACGTGCCCTGACTGGGAATTGAACCAGCGACCCTTCAGTTCGCAGGCCAGCGCTCAATCCACTGAGCCACACCAGCCAGAGCAGGTGCAGAATTCTATAATACATCTTCTGTACACTGTATTGTGTGTTCGCCATCCCAAGTCAAGTCTCTTTCCATCACCATTTATCCCCCATTTGTCCTCTTCCACTTCCCCCAGCCCCTTTCCCTCTGGTAATCACCATACTGTTGTCCGTGTCTGTTTTTTTTCCTTAATCCCTTCACCTTTTCCACCCATCCCCCACCTCCTCCCCTCTGACAGCTGTCAGTCTGTCCTCTGTATCTATGAGTCTGTTTCTATTTTGTTTGTTTATTTCATTAGATTCCACATATAAGTGAAATCAAAGGGTACTTGTCTTTTTGTGACTGTTTTCCTTCACTGAACATAATGTTCTCCAGCGTAGATGGATCTGGAGAGAATTAAGCAAGCAATTTTGTGAACAGATCTCCTGAGTGCTACTTATCAAAACAGTGCTGAGGAGCTTTTGTTGCTGGATTGGCCAGGGTCCCCCAAGGTCCAATGTTCCTGAATATAGCAGGTGAGTGGACTGACCCTGCATTTTATAAGCCTGTAGTTATGGTAGAATTAGAAAAGGGATACATACAATGCTAGCAACTAGCAAACATCTCCAATTAAAATAGCCCTGACATTTCTGTAAGTATAACTGGGAGGGTATAAAAACAAATGATAGTTTAAAAGAAGTTATTTATTTCTCTGTTTAGCTCTGAAGAAAATAATCCTGTCTCATCCTTATTATATATGTAAATTTATAGGTTAAGGACCTACACTTTACTATTGTTTTTTTTTTTAATAAATATATTTTTTAAAGATTTTATTTATTTATTTTCAGAGAGAGGAGAAGGGAGGGAGAAAGAACAATGTATGGTTGCCTCTCACATGGCCCTCACTGGGGACCTGGCCCGCAACCCAGGCATGTGCCCCAACTGGGAATCGAACCGGGATCCTTTGGTTCCCAGCCTGCACTCAATCCACTGAGCCACACCAGCGGGGCATTAATAAATATTTTTATTTATTTATTTTTAGAGAGCAGTGGAGGGAGAGAGAAAGAGAGGGAGAGAAACATCAATGTGTGGTTGCTTCTCACGTGGCTGCCACTGGGGACCTGGCCCGCAACCCAGGCTTGTGCCCTGACTGGGAATTGAACTGGTGACCCTTTGGTTCCCAGCTCACACTCAATCCACTGAGCTACACCAGCCAGGGCATATTGTTGAAGTTTTTTAATCTTTAAGTGTTGCAGAACTTTTACTCATATACATACCTACAGTAATTTTTAAAAAGCAAACAAAATGAAAAAGGGCACTCAGTTTTTATCTAAATCTACCAGCTTTATTGGGAATCTATCCTGGCTTCCTGATGTGAGGATCTGCAGAAAAATTGCAAGTGGAGATAGGACAAAAACTAAAAGACTGACACGAATGAACAAACATAAATTAATCATTAAAAACTGTATTTATTGTCATCAAAGTAATTAGGTGGTGGGCACAAAGGTGTTTAGTTGTTAAAACTAACTATGGCAGGCCCTGATTAGTGTAGCTCAGTGGATTGAGTGCCGGCCTGTAAACCACAGGGTTCCCAGTTCAATTCCCAGTCAGGGCACATGCCTGGGTTGTGGGTCAGGTCCCCATCAGGGGGTGTGTGAGAGGCAACCACACATTGATCTTGATCTTTCTTTCCTTCTCTTTCTTCCTCCTTTCTCCTTTCCCTACATATAAATAAATAAAATCTTAAAAAAAACCCTAACTATGGCAGAATTGCTTTAAAGTCCCACATTTCCTATGCCACAAAGAGAACTGAAATTTCACACCTCTTGGAAATATTTGGTTTTCATCTAGCTTTTTTAAGATGTATCTTGACATACTCCATTGACTCTTTAATAAAAAATCATTGGTAATCATACTTAGAGATAAAAATGCATATGAATTTATTCTACTGATTTTAATAGACATTTGTATCTACAATAATAAGAGAATATAATAGGCTTGTCTACTTATTTAGTAATCTACTATATTTATGGTATATTTAAAAGGTAAATCAGTTCTAAATTCAGTTTAAAGAATATCGAAAGGCCTATGGTGTGGGCACATGGAGGGAGAAGTTTGGTAAGAAAGTGTCTATCACGCAATTCAATAAGTTTAAAATGCACGAGGTACTCCTGAAATGGCAAATGGATCCAACATAGCAGATATAAAGGGATTTACTAAAGAATAAATTTGGGCAGGTAGCTTGAGTGCAGAACTTCTGCAGTCTTAGATTCTTGTTTGATGATAGAGAATTTAGTCTTGAGTCAAAGGAGAACCAGTTACATTTTTAGAGGAGTTGAGTGTCATGATTTAAACTGAATTTTGAAACTATAACCCTGATAAGCAGTATGAAAGATGTATTAAAAACACGATTGGGAATGCTGAGAATGGTCAAGTGGGCATTTGATGGTATAAATACTATTTGGAAGCAATCAAGGTATACATTTTAAATGCATGAGAGTAGAAAGAAGAAAACAAGAACAGTGCAAGCAAATGACTGTTTTGTAAAGAATATTTATTTATTAAAATTTTATTTATTTTTAGAGAGAGGGGAAGGGGGGGAGAAAAAGAGGGAGAGAAAGAGCAATGTATGATTGCCTCTCACATGGCCCCCACTGGGAACCTGGCCCGCAACCCAGGCATGTGCCCCGACTGGGAATCGAACCGGGACCCTTTGGTTCTCAGCCCATGCTCAATCCACTGAGCTACACCAGCCAGGGCAAGAAGATTTTATATAACTTTATAAGAATAACTCTTCTGAAAATCCTCCCATCTAGATGAGACTTAGAATCATGTTCTAGGCCATCTATTGCCCAATATAATTGTTCATCTGGAATCCTACATCTTCATCTTTAGTAAGAACTGAATTTTCAACTGAAATTTATGGTTGGGCTTCAGAAAACTCCTTGAATCACCTGAAGTCAGTTTGAAATGCTTTCCCCATGTAAATCCTTCTCAATAGCCCTACACAGCTCACTTCTTCATTCAAATCTCTGCTCACAGATTCAGTCACCCTTTATGAAATGCCCAGCTCTGCTATCTCACCTTGTTTTACTCTATTTCATTAGCTGGGTTTTATATTTTCTTCCTGAGATAATTTATTTATTTATTTATTTATTTTTTTAAAAAGATTTTTTATTTATTTATTTTTAGAGAGAGGGGAAGGGAGGGAGAAAGAGAGGGAGAGAAACAGCAATGTATGGTTGCCTCTCACATGGCCCTCACTGGGGACCTGGCCCGCAACCCAGGCATGTGCTGGGAATCGAACCGGGACCCTTTGGTTCCCAGTCCGCGCTCAACCCACTGAGCTACACCAGCCAGGGCAGATAATTTATTTATTTATTTATACACGCTTATAGCCATACTCCTCCTTTCCATAATAATTATGTATGCTTCCCGGGTGCTTTGTTTTTTTTCGATCACTGCCTAGACCCCTCAAGGCCTAATTTAATGCTGGACAGTGTTGGTGCTCAATGAAATACTTGCTAAATAAGTGATTAAATGAATGTGTGTAGGTATGTTTCTAAATTCATGAAAAATAAGTGCTGATAGCCTGTATGGCATATTTGTATATATTAAAGGCACTGAACTTTTACTCCCTGAGTTGGAAAACTGACTCCATTATTTATGAGCTTCATGATTTTAGATACATTAATTCTCTGTGAGCTTCATTACCTTTAAATGTAAAGTAGGCACACTAGCATTCACTTTGTAATGTGTTTGTAAGAATTAAGTAAACTATGTACAATGTCTGGTACCTAGCTGGGATCAGTTGTGGGACTGATTGTTGGACAATTAGATAAAGATGGAAGTGAGAATCCTAGTTTCTAGCCAAGGCCTTTAGGAGAATTACACGACATTGGTGGTCTCCTTGCCTACTGCTGTCACCCCTATTGTCATAGAGCAAGGCGGGGACACCCAACGATACCCCAACCCCGCACCAGGTTTGTTATGCTCACCGCCAAAGGAAAGACGTCTCTCAATGCCAGAGGTGGTGAAAAGGAAAGGAATTGTTTATTTTCAAGTTATACAGGCTTGGAGTAATGACTTAATGTCTCCTTTAAAATACTAAAGTTCTTTGGAATACTTGTTCTCTAGAATACCCACAACCACACACAGTCCTTCCTTCTCCCCCTGCCCAGTCCAGGGTACCATGTCTCAGGGAAAGAAGTACAAGTCCGTGATTCAGGCAGCCCCTCGGTTCCACCACCATCCGCTGTGTCGCCACCGCGATCTCCAGTTAATCCAAAATCACGTGGCCCCTTCTCATGGCCCACCAGCAAGAGTCCTTTCACCCCTTTTCTTCCAGGCAAAGTCTCTCCTGCTTCCTAGGCTGCGTGGCAAAAGGAGCCACCCAAAGCCACGTGGTCCTCTCCCTCTCTCTCTCAGGCTGAGGAGTCTCCACTCCTCCAAAGCCTCGTAGTCCAGACCCTCCTTCCTGCAGCATCTCTCCTGCGTTCTTCCGAACTGCTAAGAGAGAGCTCGGCATCGCTGCTACATCTTGCTTCCCAGCTTCCTAAGCTGCGTGGCAAAGGGAGCCCCAAAGCCGCAGGGTTCTCTCCTCTTGCCCAAAAGCCGTGTGTTCTTCTCCTTTCCAGTTACATCTTATGTTCCCGTCACTTCCATCCCTCTGGCTCAAAGCGTGGCCACAGCTATTTAACATATCTACAAAACCAGTTAAAGGTTATAGATATGCTAAATGACCCTGCCAGAGGTGAGCTGCAAAGCTGTTGCTATACAAAACAGCTCTGCATGGCCCTGCTCCAGGAGTCCCATGCCCCCAATTCAGACTTGTGGGGGTAAGGACATCCTATATATATTTTTCTAATATTCCTGGACACCTTGAGTTCTGGACCCCATTACAAATCCCTGTTTGGGCCCATTTCTTGGCTGCACCCTGCTATACTATGAGAAGAGCCTTCCCAAGGTAGCTGCTGCCACATTTCACAGCTTCAGAATGAACACATGTGGGACAGAACTGCAACTGACTGCAAATCTGCAAACAACTCAGCTGACCTGCAGTCTGAAAGAGAGCTGTGGCAGCTAATCTACAGATGTGTGAGCAAGAAAATGAAGTAGTTGCTATTTAAGGTAGTTTTTAGGTGTTTTGTGATCATTGTTTACAAATAAGAACACTCCATGCATGCTAGCTAGTATTATCTTTATTAAAATCCTGAACAGCAATTCCCGTTCGTTAGACAGTCTTCGAGCGAGGCTAGAAGCACAGTAGATTCTGCAGGTAGAATAGGAAGATGAATTAAACAAGGTTTCTGCCCTCATCAATGCCCTCTATTGTTTGAAATAGACAGAAACACAGCTAGCCACATGAAGACTCTTTGTTATTCAACATGTACAAAGAATATGTTATGCAGTTCAGAAAAGGGAAACAGCAGTTGCACGCAAGCGAATCTGGGGAAAGACTATGGAAATTTGAACATTTGAGCTGAAGTTTGAAAAGAAAGTAAGGATTTTAAAATAATAAGTGTGAACAAGTTTAGAGTCAATGTTCCGAAATCCTGAAGGGCGATATATGAATTGAAAAATCAGTTACAGTATTCAAAGACCAAAACACTATATATTCACTAATTTAGTAGTTTTTGGTCCTACACAAGGTAACTTGCAGGTATTTATGTGCATCCTCATTCCTATTCATAAAGAGGAAAGGAGGCAGAAACAGCATAATGACCTTTATAGATGTTTATAGAACTAATTTTGCTACTGCTGTTTGAACTAGAGGGCTTAAACCCTAACTAACTGGTGGTGTGTACATGTCTGTAGTTTTACATACAGAGGGAGAGAGAACACTTGGAAACTGTTGTTTGGTTCTCTGAAATGTATGACAGTTCAATATTTAAAAAAAACAGCTGGAAATAAAAGCTGAGTATTTCTGCATCTGCATTTTATTTACTTTCTCTCAGCGGTTTGGTAGCGAGGCTGTTCTTTTACAAATGCATCATTCATATGGCTTTGATTTAACCAGTTCATGAGTTGTTTACTGTAGAATTTGAGTCTTGCATCTTTAAAATGCCTGGGACCTATTGAGACAACCTCCAGCCTATTTCCCTTATGCTTGGAGAGGTGCTAAACCTTCTGGAGAATTTTACACCATTACCTTGTAAGTGTGTACATGAGAATGTATATGCTTGTGTGTGTGTGTGTGTGAGAGAGAGAGTGTGTGTATGTGTGTGTGTGTGTGTGTGTGTGTGTGTGGTATGTATTTATGCTGTAGGGCTTGGGGACAGGCAGTAGAAACAAAGAAGATTCTTTTCTGCCCATTCCGAAGTCTTATGTGTCTAGTGTTACCTAAACAATGTACAGAAAATACAGCCTCATAGGGGTTTCCAACCTGCTTTTAGGACAATTAATCATGTTTGAGATCATCATCACCATCGTCCTTATCGTTATTCCTATATGTAACATTTATTGAGTGATTTGTTACATGTCGAATGCTTTACATAGACTATATTTTCATACTTAAAGCATCCCAGTGAGTGAAATAATATTACTTTCCTCACTTTACAGATGAGAAACCAGATGAGACTTAGAATTATTAGTCAAATTGCTCTTCACCATGCAGCTAATAAGTTGTGGAGGTAGAATTCATACGCAGGTCTGTCTTCCATGAAGGCTCCTATTCATACCCCATGTCTATACATTTCAGTCAGTTATGCAGAAGACAATGAGAGTTTTCTTATCTATGCCAGTATGACAATTAAATAAATATTTAGCAGTTAAAGAAATATTGAATAAATGGCAGATTTAAAAAAGGTTGGCTTTCCAATGGGACAGTTCTATTTAATTACTTGCCAGTCCTTTTTGGAGGAATAATGGGATGTAATATAGATACTGTTCTAAAGTAAGTGTTTGGGCCCTGGCTGGTGTGGCTCAGTGAATTAAGTACTGGCCTGGGAACCAAAGGGTGGCCGGTTCGATTCCCAGTCAGGGCACATGCCTGGGTTGTGGGCCAGGCCCCCAGCAGGGGCCACACAAGAGGCAAGCACACATTGATGTTTCTCTCCCTCTCTTCTCCCTTCCTTCCCCTCTCTAAAAATAAATAAATAAAATCCTTTAAAAAATAAAGTAAGTGTTTGACAATTTTTAGACATTGTATGAATATACTGAATACACAATTTCTAAACTGCATTATATTTGTCAATGGGAATAAAACTTTGGGGAAGCATGATACCATATATTTGGATGCTTTTTACCAATGACTATATATCTGTGGCATCACATGTCATCAGGTATGTATACGTACATTTGATTTGTATGTCATGCATTCTACACTCTTCAGAACAATGTCAAAAAATAGAAATTTACCTAGGTGTTTCCTAAAAATAAAGTGTGAATAAAAGGCTAAGCTACAATGGCATCATATAAAAAATAGTGCCCGGTACTCATGACTTTTATGTTGTCATTTTTTTGGGATTAGTTGTAGCAGCACTTTACTCCATAAAAAAATAGCTTCGTCATTAAAGACGTGGACTACAAAGTCAGATACATTTAAGCTCAAGTCCCAAGTCACCGTATGAGCTTGGGAAAGTTATTTAAACTCTCTGAGACTTAATTTCTTCATTTGAAAAAATAAGAATCAATAAACACACAGTGAATACCAGTACTTGCCAGGTACCACACTAATGCCATATGGAGATAACAAAAATTAATGTAAAATTAAAATTATTCAAGTACCAAGAACTCAGATACATAATGCTATAAAAGCATATAATTTGGACAATTGATGTAGTTATAGAGTTAAATGAAAGCTTTTCTTGAAAAAGTGATGCTTCTTAAACAGAATGGTAACCCAAAGACAAACATTTAGAACTAGGGGAGGATACAAAGTGGTGGCGGACTAGGTAGAAGCTACATTAACCCCCTCCCAAAACCAAACTGGAATTACAACTAAATTATAGAAAAGTCATGCTGAATAACCCAGGGAACACTAGCAGGAGAGAAACCTTATAACCCAGGACTGCCAGAAGAAGCCACTTTGAAAACGAGCACTCCCTTCTATGTGGTACCACCTTTGGGGGAAGCAATAGCTTCACCCACAGGAATCCCTTTTGCCCCTCCCTGTGGGGCTTGTGCCCTGCTGAGGAGTACAGCTAGAGGCTATTTCAGTGACTAAGCCTAAGAGGCAGTGTGGAAGTCGAGGCAGTTCTCTGAGAGCTTTGAGACTTTTGCTGACCTGCCGCTGGGCCCAGTGCTGGTAAAAGCCAGCCTTGATGTATAGCTTGGTCCTTCCCACATGTACCCAGGCCCAGCAGATGGAGCCACAATCTCTGGATTGTGCAGGTATCCACAACAGGTATCCATACAGGTATCCCAGGGCCAGTCACAGGCAGCATCTGACATAGGCATGTACCGGAGTCTTGCCCAAGAGGCCCAGAACCAACATAGAAGCAGAGATCAAACTGATGGTTGCCAGAAGGGAGGCAGGTGGGGGTATGGTCAAAACAGGTAAAACTGAATATAGTCAATAATATTGTCATGTTTGCATGTGACAGATGATTTCTAGACTTAATGAGGTGGTCATATTACAAAGTATATACATATCGAATCAATATATTGTACATCCAAAAGTAATAGAATACTGTATACCAACTTTACTTAAATAATAAATAAAAATAAGTGAAAGTATGACTAAAGCAAACTAGAGTCCAATTCTAGTAGATTGTTCATTTTCCATCCATCCATCTATTAATTATTTTTCATTGGACTCTATTTTGAACACTCTGAGACCGCTAAAAGAGATCGCTTAGGCCCAGTGATTAGCTAAAAGTGACTCCATGGTTTCCCATCCATATTTTTAAACCAGTATGGAGTGAATTAGTTAACAATTTACTATGTTCATAGGAATATAAAGATTTATAAGAGCCCTGGCTGGTGTGGCTCAGTGGATTGAGCGCAGGCTGTGAACCAAATGGTCGCCGGTTCGATTCCTAGTCAGGGCACATGCCTGGGTTGCAGGCCAGGTCCCCAGTGGGGGTTGCATGAGAGGCAAGCACACATTGATGTTTCTCTCCCTCTCTTTCTCCCTCCCTTCCCCACTCTCTCTCTAAAAAAACCCCACGAAAATAAATAAAATATTTTAAAAAATACAGATTTGTAAGATAGAAAAATATGGTCCTTTTCCTTCAGCAGCACACATGATGCTACTAGCCCTTCCTTCAAATATATTATGACGCAAATACGGATTAAAACATACTGGAATTCTATTTTCCAAAGTGATTGATTGAAACGCGTCACACCTTTGTACATGTACAAAACACACGTAATGAGAAATTCTAAGATGGACTGTCCATGTAACAGACACCACGTTATGAACTTCTTGAATATTCATAATCGTTGAATTGTTGTTTAAACATAGTCTGGTTTATTTTCCTTCCCAAGGAGCACATGTGTATCCATTCCTGCGTGAAGGAAACGTGCTTTGATTGGCCCTGTGCATTGATATTTTTCGTCTGTCATGTTCTCTGACCTACCTCACCCCTTTTAGGGTCAGTGTTTCGGCTCCTTTCTCATTGTGGCTGAGATCTGGATTAGGCTGTGACTCTACAGAATTTAAGACTTTGATGCTAATTGATGCATCTGGGGTTCAAACTTTTGACTCGGGCCTCATTAGCACTAAAACAAACAGACATAATTGACACAGACAAATGTCAGTGTCACTTCATTGGAAATGAACTAGGTATCTGTTTGAATATCAAGGGTAACTCCAATAAAAGTCACATTATTTAGAGCTTTACAAAACTCTTAGTAAGTTGTTTTTTCCCCCACTGTTAAAACTCAGGTCCGGATTCAGGTTTCGAGTGTTTAGAACAGTTGGTGGTAAAACTGCACCCTTGTCACCCACATCCCTTGTTCCAGGCTTTTTGTAAAGAGCTAAATTGTGTGTTATTTAGTGTCACTTCAGAGAAATCACCAAAAGAGGCGTTGGAGATTTTAAAAGGGCAAGAATTATAAAGTGGCATTTCAGTACATTTGTGGTATTTATGAACACCGTTTCCTTTCTAATATGAAAGAATAAAGCATTCACCTGAAGAACAGTAGTTCAAAATATAGATGTTCAAATAAAAGAGTTTTGTCTCTAAAAAATAAAGTTTACTCTGTTTTCAAGCTACTATCTGCTACCTCTCTGTGTCCCCTCCTTCAATGCCACCCCTCACACACAGGACATCACATGCTGGCCATTTTTATATGTAAATAATACCAAACAAATAATTGATTATGTTTTGAAATTTTTCCCAGAAGAATATGTTTCAACCCAAGCAGGTAAACAGGATAAATGAACAATGCACAGATTTTATTAGTTTTTAAAAATTATCTATTTACTTATTTTAGAGAAAGGGGGAAAGAAGGAGAAAGAGAGGGAGAGAAACATCCATGTGTGGTTGCCTGTCACACGCCCCCAACCAGGGACCTGGCCTGCAACCCAGGCATGTGCTCTGACTGGGAATTGAACTGGTGACCCTTTGGTTCACAGGTTGGCATCCAAACCACTGAGCCACACCAACCAGGGCAGATTATTTTAAACTGAAATTCACCACAGGGAACATTACCAAAGAAGTTTCCAATATGGTTAATTTCCACAGTTAGGTACAGTGTGTAATTTAATGTTTCTGCAGGTGAACTTAAAAAATCAAAGGGGACTGTGATGAAAGGCACTTTGGTTTGGTGCTGATGCCTCCCAATGCTCAGTCATCAATCTTGACTCCTTTTAGGAGTTCCAATCATACTTTTTAAATTCACTTCTAAGGTATTTTCACCTTCTTATTTTTTCTAGTTTTTTAATGGTCACCATCATTTTTTGTCATCCAGGCTCAGTACCAGACACTACTCAGCTATAAAACTCCCTATGGATTCTGCCCTGGCTGGTGTAGCTCAGTGGACTGAGCGCGGGCTGGGAACCAAAGGATCCCGGTTCAATTCCCAGTCAGGGCACATGCCTGGGTTGCAGGCCAGGTCCCCAGTGAGGGTCATGTGAGAGGCAACCATACATTGCTGTTTCTCTCCCTCTCTGTCTCCCTCCCTTCCCCTCTCTCTAAAAAATAAATAAAAAATAAAATCTTAAAAAAAAACCCAAAACTACTTATGGATTCCTTCACTAATGAGTTACCGTATGACCCAGCAGTCCCTCTTCTAGGTGTCTACATGAGAAATTTGAAAACATGTACTTGCAAAGCTATATGCACCCCTATGTTCACTGCAGCATTATTCATGGTGGCCAAGACATGGAGACAACCAAAGTGTCTTTCGATAGAGGATTGGCTAGAGACCATGTGGTACGTATATACAAGGGAATACTACTCAGCCATACGAAAAGATGAAATACTGCCATTTGTGACAATATGGATGGATCTTGAGAATATTATACTCAGCAAAACAAGTCAGAAAAAAGCTAAGAACCATATGTGGGACACAAAACTGAAACTCACAGACACAGACAATAATGACATGGTTGCCAGAAGGAAGGGGGTGACGGGTAGTAAAGGGTAAAAAGGGTCAAATATTTGGTGATGGAAGATGATTTGCCTTTGGGTGATGGGCACACAAGGCAACATGCAGACCATGTGTCATAGAAATGTATACTTAAGACCTATAAGATCCTACTAAGCAATGTCACCTCAATAAATTTATAATTGAAAAAATACAAAAAGTAAACAAAAATAAATATCATCTGAAAATAAATAAAAATGAGAAGGTATGTTAAAATGACTTCTAACATATTTTTTTAAGATTTTATTTATTTATTTTTAGAAGGGAATGGAGGGAGAAAGAAAGGGAGAGAAACATCAATGTGTGGTTGCCTCTCCTGTGGCCCCCATTGGGGATTTGGCCTGCAACCCAGGCATGTGCCTTGACTGGGAATTGAACCGGTGACCCTTTGGTTCACAGCCCGTGCTCAATCCACTGAGCTACACCAGCCAGGGTGACTTCTAAGATATTTTTACTTTCTTCCTATTTTTTTCCTTTTTTTTTTTTTTATGATCGTCATTATATTCTGTCATACAAGTTCTATACCACACACTCCTCAGCTATAAAAACCCCTTTGGATTCCATCAGTACATGAGTGCTGAAATCCATCTCTTCCTTTTCATTCCCACTGCTTCTCCCCTTACCCAGACCCCCGTTACCGTTCATGTGCATAATTACCGCTGTCTTCTAAGTGGTCTTCTGGCCTCTAGCCTCTTTATATTTCAAGCTCTGCTATAATCTGTTACCAAATCAATTCTACTAAATACTTGCCTAAATCATGTTTATTCTCTTTGTAACTAAAATTCTTCTTTGATTTTTCAAACACAGGTCTTATTCCATATCATAGCATTTAAAACCCTGTATAGTATAATTCAGCCCTGATTTTCAGTTTTATCTGCCACTAGTCTTTTTCCAGGTTTCCTCTACTTTGGCTAAATTAGACTGTCTGTTTCTTAAAAATCCCCCATCCCAGTATGATATCCTTCAATTGATTACTCCATTACTCATTTTTTGTTTAAATCCTCTCAACTCTTTAAAGTTCAGATCAAACACCACTATGTTCATACTATCCTTTTATACCCTTGAATAATTTATCTTGCGTCTGAACTCCCAGAATATTTTTGTATATTTGCTTTAACCTCTCTTGTGCAATATATTACATCTGTCATTGTATCAGCTATTTTCTTAGTTATCTTATTTTATGCTACTATTAGAATGTAATCTCCTTGAAGGAAAGATAAGAATTCCTCCATATATATATATATGTATGTTTCATAGTAGACAGTTAGATATTTTCATATAGATGAAAATATAATATTTTAATTTCTAGGAAATGAAAAAATCATTGAATAATATCTATTATTGATGTTATTTAATGCATTTTAATGCAGTTGATACACTAATTGATGTCAGCTGCAAACAAAAATTCATTGGAACATTTTAATGGATCAGACACCTATCAAAATACCAATTTTCTTACTCTGGCTCTTATTTTGCTTCTCTTCCTACTATAAAACAATGCCAGTATCTTTTTTCTATTGGTTGGTTGGTTTGCTGTGAGACATTTATCCAATAGTGAAGATAATTTGAATAGCAAAAATGATCCCTGATACAAAATTTCCCTTTTCTTAAAAAATAATTTTTATCTTTTTGTTGCATTGGAGAGTGAGTGAAGAATATAAGACTAAATTTTGGCCATTGGGTTAGTGGTATGTCAATATATCGTCTTTAGCACCATAAATTATTTCAATAATAAAGAAACAGGGCTTTCTTGATCTTCCAGACAAAACTATTATTTATGATATTTTTCCTCTTGAGTGTGTACTTCATAATATTTTCATAGTCAGTTTGTACTTCAATGGAAGTGGAAAAATCTCACCTTATAATTTTAACTTTGCAATCACATTCTGCATATTGGACAGTGAAATCAAACTAATTCCTGTCCCTTTGCATGTGCCTAATCTTCAGGGCCTATTTACATTTCATCGCAACGTGACAGCAGGGAGAATGTAGCCACGTGTAAAAAAGCCAAGCCACATTGTCAAGTAGAATGTTTGAGTTCAATCTGAAAGAAAGAAAAGAGAAAGGGAGAAAGCGAAAGAAAACATCTTTCTCCCTAAAACAAGCAGAATTTTGCAGGTTAATGTTTTAAAGAAATAAACTAGTGTAAATATTAATCTATCCAAAGTACAGTTTTATTTTAAATTTAAATCCCTCAGAAACCCAGAGCACTGTGTTTATAATAGGAAAACAGTGGATAGACTTGCCCTTCACTGGAGGGCATGTCATATAGTACTCGCCTTCTCTGCGAAACCATCGGGCTGGCAGTAGTGACAGATGAACAGCTTACCATTAATTTCCCCTCTTTCATGCCTTCAATCCAAATGGTGCATATTCTCCACGGGGAAGCATCAAGGTCTTTGCCTTTATTTCTCTTGCTAACTCACACTGACTTATAAATCAAATGCAGATAAGAAGAGAGGGCAAATATCAATCTTTATTTTTTTTCCTGGCCCTTGCCCACTGGCACACTACTGAGCTTTGACTGAAAGGTTCTTCAAATTGTCCTGTGATTCATAGGTTAGGGAGTTCTCAGTGAGGACAAAACAACAAAGAAAACCTCAGAGAGAGAGAATTTGTATATCTTGGCTTATAAATTCTAAGCTTTGTGATTGCATTGTGTTTTAAAGGATGAGTTACCTAAAATATGTGTCTAGGACGTTATTTTCATCATGAAAACAAATCTGTAGTATAAATCCCTCACACTCCTTTAGCATGGCTAGGAGAGCAGCATTCTTTAAAATGTTTTTTCACTCTTATTTCCCCCTCCCTTTATTGTAAGGAGCTAGTTTCTTAATAAAACTTGAAGAATTATTCAAAAGCCGACCGTTCGTCATAAGTGATTTACTTTCCTTGAATTGGTATATTTGCATCCTGACTGAAGTGTTTTGTAGAATATATTTGAAGTGTGGAGTTTGATATACTTAGGCTTTAGCACATGACTGTTAATATTTTATATTTTTCAAGATGTGCATGGTACCTTGTCCGTGGTGAATGTTTAATAAAAATTACATTTTTCAGATACTGAAATATCTGCAGTCTGGGTTTGAGTTTTAGTGCTGGTGGTGATATTAGACTAATATTTAAGATGGTTTAAGATGTCTTTTTTTCTATTTTGAGGAAATAAGCTGATTCCTTTGAAGGAAACATGTTTACAGCTTTGTTTTATATATATATTATATATATATATATATATGAGGAAGTTTTGATTTAAGTGCATGAAAATTATATTGAATTATAACAAATCAATCTTGTACTAAAAATATATTCAAAATTAGTGGGCAATATGATACGATTTTAAGCTCATGAAAGCCGATCTTATGATAATTGACAAATTATAATATTATTTTCTTGCAGAGCAGAAACGGCTGATGTTGATGTCCAAGGCTGCCGGCTGGCCTTTTGTAGGTGACATATCTAGGAATTCAGAACTATTTCATTTTCTATTTCTCTTTTTTTAAGGCTGCAGGCACCATCTATAAATTACAACTGATGACAAAAGTGGAAGCTAACAGTGGCAAAATTAGGCCCAAAGGCAAAATAATTATATATACAGCCTTCAGCAGTAAGGGAGAGAGCCATCAATCAGTCCCCAATTATTCACTAGTTAATCAGCTCTGCCCTTCCTTTATTGAAGGGTTACAGTGTAATTAAGTTGGCAGCATCCTTTTAATTCATCAAACATACAACACATGGCAGTGTTTGCTGCAATTGGGGGACAGCACCTTTGTGAGTTTGACCCCTAGCGCTGCTGCTGTAGATGAGGAAAACTTCAGAGGTAGGAGAGAATATTTATGCGACAGCACAGCAGTGAGATGGTGGTGTCTTCATATACATCCCTAGGCTTGAGACAACTCAGAGGATAGGATATTTCTCAGCACATTCAAATCCATAACGGTAACCTTAAATATATAAATGAATGTGCATGGCTGTGTGTATTTAGGTATGTGTGTGTAAATGGCACATCTAAGAGATGTGAAGATGAAGCGATATGGCTGATTTCTGAAATGCAAATAAGCACTGACACCTCAGAATACAAGCTTTGTGAGAATACCCACTTATTCCAATGAGACCACCATTATGTAATCCTATTTGGAGGGAAATTCTGCAAACATTCACTTAGAGTCAGTTTCCGTAGCATATCAGAAAATTAGACAAATGGCATTATGTTCACAATTGTAGGTGTTTTATTTTATTTTGATTTTTAAAAGATTTTATTTATTTATTTTTAGAGAGGGGAAGGGAGGGAGAAACAGAGGGAGAGAAATATTAATTTGTGGTTGCCTGTTGTGCGCCCCCTACTGGGGACCTTACCCACAACCCAGGCATGTGCCCTGACTGTGAATTGAACCAGCGACCCTTTGGTTCACAGGCTAGCACTCAATGCACTGAGCCACACCAGCCATAGCTGTTTTTTGTTTTTGAAAATGGTTTCACTCTGTTTGCCCAGTTTCTTTCAAAGTAAATTTGGTCTGTTTCCAAAAATTCATTCCAAAACTCCTCCCCATTGAAAATGTTCTAAAAACATCTGACAATAACCTCTAATGATTACAATAGTTACATTATTACTCTCCACACGTAGCCTCCTCCCTTGTGGACTGTAAAGAGAATGACATTTGGATATTTAAGATGTGATGTACTGTTTTCACAAGTACTAGAGTTTTAGACTATTTTCTCATCTGGCTTAAAAGCTGTAACTGAACATCATTTATAAAGATAAATTCACAAATATTTTATTTCATACCATTTTCTAAAATCTGTCTAAATAGTTGCATCTCATTTACAACTTGGAACTCAACAATATTGTCTATTGAGAGCAATTCAATATGAAAAGTTTCAAGAATATATCAGAAAACTGACATGTTTTATAAGGTGATTAACCTTACTAAGTACATAAAAAACACACACTCCCACACACAAAGTAGAAATACTGGAACCAATGGTACAACAGTTAAACTAAATAGTTTGAATCATGAGTGAAACAGCATGCAAGAAAAATGAAAATTTGAGGGTTTTAAAATCGATGTTAAATTGTTTTAGAGATTACCTTTTATGTCCTGACTTTGTTTTACATTTATTTAGTCTTCATCATAGACTTTTAAAAATAGAATTTATTGGGGTTATCAGTGGGGGAGGGGAAGGGGGAATAGGGGAAAAGGTACAGGGAATAAGAAGCATAAATGGTAGGTAGAAAATAGACAGTGGGGGGTTAAGAATACTATGGGCAATGGAGAAGCCAAAGAACTTGTATGTACGATTCATGGACATGAACTAAGGGGGGGGAATGTGGGTGGGAGGGGGTGTGCAGGGCAGAAGGGGATAAAGGGGGGGAATGGGACAACTCTAATAGCATAATCAATAAAATAGATTAAAAAATAAAAATAAGCCCTGGCTGGTGTAGCTCAGTGGATTGAGCGCGGGCTGGGAACCAAAGGGTCGCCAGTTCGATTCCCAGTCAGGGCACATGCCTGGGTTGCAGGCCAGGTCCCCAGTGAGGGCCATGTGAGAGGCAACCATACATTGCTGTTTCTCTCCCTCTCTTTCTCCTTCCCTTCCCCTCTGTCTAAAGTAAAAAAAAAAAAAAACTGCTATCATTAAAAAAATAAATAAATAAAAAATAAAAATAAAAAAGAAGCAAAGAAATAAAGTTGGTTTAACAGTATCTTTGCAAATATATAACAAGAGCACTGCAAAGTATAATGCTTGAATAAAAGGATGACTCAAGAAAATATAATAAAAAACACTACCTACTTTCCCTGTGTAAATCAGAATAAAACAGACTTAAGTTCTTTCTTCATTTTTTATGGACCGATTTTCATTGAAGGGACACAGTTGAAGGAGAACAAGCCATATCTTTGCTTTTTGTTTACTCTCATAAGGAAACCCAGCACATTTTTTCAATGAAGGTAGCAAGATGAAAAGAATCATTTATAAGGGGACATTAATGGGGACATGTCATGCCATATTTCCCCCAAATATCATAGGCTATTCATTGACTTAAACAACTTTGCAATATTGGTTCCTTGAATCCTAAAGAAGCTCCAGAACACCCTCCTACCCATAACCCTCTTCTAGCCCTCAAATTAAGTTTTATATTTTATACAATTCTCAAATTATACTCTGAATATTGGCTGTTAAGCATGGGAAACTAAACAACAGAGATAATTCCTCCAAATGAAATGCAACGATAATGGCTCATGCTTTGTTAAGGGTGAAATACGTAGTGTTATTACAGAAGCAAAGGAGCATTTGTGGTATTGCTTGGGTTAGATCTATCCCAGAGGAATTGAGGAAAGAATTATGTTTAGGCTGCTGTTCTTCAGCTAAGAGGGAGCAGAAAGTTGTACACTATTTTATGATGAAATGGGTAACATCCCAATAGATAGTTTGAATCATTCAGGGGGAAACATTTGCATTCTCTTTGGAGGATTAAATTTATAGCTAGAATTTCCTTTTTTGTTAGATTACCTCACAGAGTCTGCTTTAATATTGGCTTAAGAGAAAAGGTTTTGACTGCTTTTAGCCAAAAGTCCAACAACTTGGCTTACTAAGAAATTTTTGTGGAATGAAATAATTAAGCTTGGAAAATACCAAAAAAAAAAAAAGTGTGTTAGCACTTGAAAACTGTTAGTGTTTACGTAGTATTCATGTTTCTTTAAAAGAAGTATAGTAGAACCTATATTTAATCCAACTGCTTTTTACTTTTTTTAAAAGATTTTATTTATTTATTTTTAGAGAGAGGAGAAGGGAGGGAGACAGAAAGGGAGAGAAACAGCAATGTATGGTTGCCTCTCACATGGCCCTCACAGGGAACCTGGCCCACAACCCAGGCATGTGCCCTGACTGGGAATCGAACCGGGACCCTTTGGTTCCCAGCCCGCGCTCAATCCACTGAGCCATACCAGCCAGGGCAGAAGCAGAACTTTTATATTTTGAATGTTCCTGAAGGAAAAAGAAAATATATTGCATTATTCACTTCAGTTCATAGTTCAGAGTCCAGCTCTGTAAGAAGGTGGATGATAACATCTGTAAAATGTGAGCATTAACTATCATAATCATAGCACTCATACAACTCTGTATTCTAATCTGCATAATAATATATTATGCTACAAAATAATCCCATGGGAAAGAAAAGTTAAATAACTTCAAGGTTACACAGCTACTGTGTGAAAGAGTGAGGACTTAAAACCAGCAAATAAGCTCCATTGTCATTTTTAACCGTCACACTGTTCACCACTACAATCTGCTGCACTCTAAGGGTCTAAAACTAGATGATTTAAGGTAAATGTGCATTTCTTTGACTCATGACTTAAAATATCTGTGGAGTTTTCTCTCATTCGAGTGTTGGAATAAAATCATGCTGTAATCGTGGGACTCACACAGCGGCATAATTTTAACTAAGCGTACATTGTACAAAGAACATTTTTACAGAGGTGAGCCATTGTGAAGATTGTTGTGTGGGCTAATTATATAGCCCTTAGCATAACCTTTACAAATTCTCCATGAGTCAGCTTAACTCTTTAAAAATTCCTTCTATTCACTGTGCAAATAAGGGAAAATCTTCTGTTTTTAGGTACTACTTTAGCATAATGAAGGTTAAAATTGTGTATTGAAAAACTTCATGACTTCAGTTGTACACAAAATACTACATTGTCCTCAGTAGGAAAAATTTTTTAAATGTTTTAAAAGTTTCTTTACTTATTTTTAGAGAGAGGGGAAGGGAGGGAGAAAGAGATGGACAGAAACACTGATGTGTGAGAGGTATGTCAATCTGTTGCCTCTCGCAGGTCCCCACCCGGGGACCTGGCCTGCACCCCAGGCATGTGCCCTGACTGGGAATTAAACTGGCGACCTTTTGGTTCGCAGGCTGGCACTCAATCCACTGAGCCACACCAGCCAGGACAGGACAAAAATTTTTTTTAAAGATTTTATTTATTTATTATTAGAGAGAGGAGAAGGGAGGAAGAAAGAGCAATGTATGGTTGCCTCTCACGTGGCCCTCACTGGGGACCCGGCCCACAACCCAGGCATGTGCCCCAACTGGGAATCGAACCGGGACCTTCTGGTTCCCAGCCCGCACTCAATCCACTGAGCTACACCAGCCAGGACAGGACAAAATTTTTATCAGTAGAAAAATATGATCATTCTGGTCAGTCAGTATATAATTTTATATAGTTCCTTCAGCATTTAAGTACTTCAGCCAATGAGCTAATTCATATGAAAGTACTTTGTCAATAGCAAATATTACAGCATTCTTTCTCAGATGGAATGAGCCTTTCTCTTTATTTAATACATTTCTGACTATTGATATATCACTTATCATACAGTTTTTCAATCTAACGGGTTAGCAGAACGAGGTATTCAAACATCAGTTTTGCGGATCTTAAAGTGGCTCGTGGGATGAGTGAATGATCCCAGGTTACTGCGAATTGCAGTTCGTGGGACACAGAGTCAACCCTCAGAACCCTGTCTCCTGTGCATCATTCCACGCTTGCTGTTTAATTGCCATAACACTTATTTCTATAACTTGTTATGCCTTTCTTCAGGTTTATTTTTCTTAATTGATCCTGATGGGTTTTTTGTTTTATTTCAGTCAAAGATATCATATACTTGATATCTATAAGGAAGATTTAAATGACAGCTGTTTGCTTAATGTGATGATTTCTGAAAGTTTTCTAATTATGAGATTTTTATAGTTTGAAATCAAATTTCGATTTTCTCTATGTCCTTTTTTCAACCATGCTTCACACCCTGTAGCATTCATCCAGGCCTTGAACCTCAGTCATCTTTGACTTAGACTTTTATATTCTTTAATTTATCATCTCTACCTCTTCATTTCATAAACAGGTATCAAGAGACTTCTATGTATAAGACCTTGTTCTAGGCACTGGAAAAAAGAAAAGGCTACATAAATTATAATTTTGATTCCTTAACTTCATATTGTTTATCATTTAGACAGATAAGTAACATAGAGGTATTTGAGGATGTTGATAATTTTTTATATTTTTCACAGAAGTTTTAATTACATTTGCTGCTTAATATGTGCTGATACCTTATACATCATTTGCAGGAATGTAAAATATGACAGCTATTGTGGAAAACACTTTGGCGGTCCCTCAAGAAGTGAAACATCAGATTACCAGATGACTCAACAATTCTACTCTTAAGTATAAACCTGTAAGAAATGAAAAGTAGTCATCAAATGAAAAGCAGTGTGTGAATGTTCATAATAATACGAATCACAATAACCAGAAAGTGGAAAGAATCAAACTGACCATCAACTAATACATGGTTAAATTAATGTGGTATATCCAGACAATGGGATATTATTCAGGAAAGAGGTACTAATATGTGGTACAATATAAATGATCCTTAAAAATGGTATGCTAACTGAAAAGGTTAAGACACAAAATAAAACATATTTTATAATTGTATTTATATGAAATATCAAGAAAACTTAAACCCATAATGACAGAAAATGGATTCATGGTTGAAAGGACTGAGGAAAAGGAGAAAAAAATAATGATTGGTTAATGGGTATGGAGTTTCCTTTTAGGATGACAAAAATTTCTCAAACTAAATAGTGGTGCTGGTTGAACAACATGAAGAATGTGTTTAACCACTATGTTACGTGGCGTTGTGAAGGTATTTAACCAAGAGAGTAGCTCTTGTATTGCTATTTCTTTTTTAAGATTTTATTTATTTTTAGAGAGAGGGGAAGGGAGGGAGAAAGAGAGGGAGAGAAACAGCAATGTATGGTTGCCTCTCACATGGCCCTCACTGGGGACCTGGACCACAACCCAGGCATGTGCCCTGACTGGGAATCGAACCGGGAACCTTTGGTTCCCAGCCCGCGCTCAATCCACTGAGCTACATCAGCCAGGGCTGATATTTCTCCCACAAAGGAAAGTGAGAATGTGTGTGAGTGCCTCACTTTCTTAGCTACGCAAGACACTGCCGAAGAGGTCCATTTCTTTTTCGGCCCACTGAGAATACTAAGGTGAACTACACAACTGGGGTTGATGGGGTAAAGGGAGAGGATGGACGAAGATAAACCAGGAAAAAGGGTTTGAAGATGGCAGTGGAGTAGGCGGAAGTTACGTTGACCTCCGTCCAGGATCAAACTAGAATTACAGTGAAAATAAAGAACAATCAACCTGAAAGACCAACTGAAAACTAGCAGAGCAGTCTTATAAGGAAGGGTTTACGGAGGAGACCACATGAAGACTGGTAGGAGGGGCAGAGACACGAAGAGGGTTGGCCCTGGTCCACAGGCAGAGCTGATAATCAGGAGGAATATGTGAGCTGCAAAGGTTTCCCCTGAGGAGTGAGGTGTCTCAATTGTATGCCGGGATCCCAAGCCCAGAGTGCCAGAGCTGAGATAGATGCCCACATAACATCTGGCTGTGAAATTAGTGAGGATTCTGTTTGCCAGAGAGAGAGAAGAGTCTGCTAGAAAGCCAGGTGTCCACTTAAAGAACAAGTGCACAAAATCTCATTCATAGCCACCCAAGCTGGGCCCCAGGAGGGAGGGGGCAGCTTGGGGTGGACTGGAGTCCTGTGAGAAGAGACTGGGGTGTATGGCGGCAGGAAGAGAGCTGGGGTGATGGTCACCAGAGTCCCTGTACTGAGTCCCTCTCCCTTACCGCAGATGTCGTATTTCTTGGGTTGATCAGTCCCCTCCATAGAGTATCAGCCCGGGGGAAGGCAATAGCCCTGTACTCCCAAATCCTTGTTGCCCCACCTTGCTAAGCTCACACCCAGAAGAGGAGTCAGCTGCCTGCGCTGAGGGCATAGAGGGCTGAGCAGACTCGAGGGGTGTCAGAGAGTGAGTTGTGTGGTTCTGGGGCAAGGACCATTCCCAGGACATTCCTGTGACTCTGACTGGCATCACCCCTTCAGAGGAAATCCACTAACCCCATTCTCTGGACTCCCAACAGCCCCACCTTGTCTAACTCAGGCCCTGCAGGAGGTCCAGGCAAAATCTGGGACAAACTTTGCTGTGTGGCTTTAGGACTTGGGACAATTTTCTCTTGCGCACCTTACCAGTACAGATCCCTCCTTTCACATGGCCAAATCTTGTTTTTTTTTTTTTTGCCTGACAAATTCTGCTGACCTTCTCCCTGATGACTCCCTGACTCCTCACCCAACTTCAAATGTCTATAGACACCCAGGGGTGGCAGCTAGCTCTAGTGTACTCTGGGTCTTTTGCTGATTGGCCTCAGACTAAGAACAGGCCCGAGTTTAAATCTGTATCAGTCTTGCGAACACTAATAGACCCTACCTGGTGACTCACTGAGAATCTACCTCACCCAACATGACTACCGCCGGAGGCTCTTTCAGTCACTGAGCCTAACAGGGAGCGGGCACATGCAGGTAGGCAGAGTGGGTCTAAGGATATGTTGGGCCTTTTGTTGACCTGCCCTGGGCTTGGTGAGAGTGCAAACTAGCTTTGGTTCACAGCTTGGCCTTACCCACACATACTCAGGCCTAACAGAAGTAGCCACAAACTGTGGATTGCTTCGTAGCTCCAACCCAGTTGCCCAGGGACAGTCACAGGCAGCATCTGACATTGAGCTGCACTGAAACCTGTTCCAAAAGCTTCCAGAATCTACACACCCAGTGGAAAGCTTCAGAAAACATCAGAGCAAGATACAATTAGCTCTACTAGCAGCAAAACTAAAGGGAGATCTCAGCAGGCTCCAGACCCTGAGGAGGTAAATTAAGCTTCATGCACTTAGCGCCACCTGCACAACAGATAGTACACTGTGGTCAAGGTCAACACTAACAGTCAGCCAGCCTGAGGGTAAATCTCATGGATGGACCCAATTACAAGCAGAGGAGCTCAGGTAATCAAAGATAATGTGTCACTGGGTCCCACAGAACAGCTACTACATAGGACCACTGTACCAAGACTGGAAGACCTTACAGATCTATCTAATACATAGAAACGGACACAGAGGGGCACCCCAAATGTGGAGACAAAGAAATATACCCCATTTGAGAAAATAAGACAAATCTCCAGAAAAATAACTAAATGAAATGGAGGCAAGCAATCTACCAGGTATAGAGTTCAAACGATGGTTGTAAGAATGCTTAAAAAATGTAAGAAAAGGATGGATGAACTCAGCGAGAACTTAAAGAGATAACAAGCATGAAAAAGGATATAGAATCCATAAAAAAACCCAGTCAGAAATGAAGAATACAGTATCTGAGATGAAGAGTACACTAGAAGAAATAAACAGTAGGTTTGATTAAGCAGATGATAAAATCAATGGTTTGTAAAACAAGGTAACAAAACACTCAATCAAAGAAGCAAACAGAAAAGAGATTTTTAAAAATTAGGAATATCTAAGGGACCTAGTGACAACATCAAGTGTAATAACATTTGTATCACTTGGATACTAGAAAGAGAAGAGAGAGAACAAGGGTTTGAGAACTATTTGAAGAAATAATGATTGAAAATTTCCTGATCTGGTGAATGAAAATGACTCAGAAGTCCAGAAATAACAGATTTCCAAACATGATGGACCAAAAGGGCTCCACACCGAGACACATCATCATTAAAATGGCAAAGGTTAAAGACAAGGAATCTCAAATGCAGCGAGAAAGAAAATTAGTTATCTACAAGGGAACCACCATAACACTTTCACCTCTTTGCTCAACAGAAGCATCTAGGCTAGAATGGATTGTCACAGAATATTCAAAGTGATGAAAAGCAAGGACCTACCATTGAAGACTAATTTACCCAGCAAGGCCATCATTTAAAATTGAAGGAGAAATTAAAAGCTTCACAGAAAGAAAAAGCTAAATTATTTTATTGTCACCAAACAAGACTTACAAGAAGTATTAAAGGGTCTTCTTTAAGAAGAAAAAAATTAAATAGGTACAAAATTATAAATAATAAAATGGCCTCTGACTGGTGTGGCTCTGTGGGTTGAACATCGCTCCAAGGACCAAAGTGTTGCCAGTTCGATTCTTGATCAGGGCACATGCCTGGGTTGCAGGCTACATCCCCAGTTGAGGGCACGTGAGAGACAACCAATTGATGTTTCTCTCCTTCTCCCCCTTTCCTTATCTCTAAAAATAAATAATCTAAAAAAGTTAAAATGGCAATAAAAGCATATCTATCAATAATCAATTTAAAAGTAAATGGCTGAATAATTAAGAAAACAAGACCCATATATATGCTGTCTAAAAGAGGCCCACATGAGAATGAAAGATACACATAGACAAAAAGTAAATGGATGGAAAAAGATATTTTATGTAAACAGAAATGAAAACAGTTGGGAGAGCAATAATTATATCAGAGTAAACAGACTTTAAATCAAAGGCTATATATAGTAAGAGACAATGAAAGACACTATATAATGGTAAAGGGAGCGATCTAGGAAGAAGATATAACCTTTTTATTTTTTTTAAGATTTTATTTATTTATTTTTAGAGAGAGGGGAAGGAGAAAGAGAGGGAGAGAAACAGCAATGTATGGTTGCCTCTCACATGGCCCTCACTGGGGACCTGGCCTGCAACCCAGGCATGTGCCCCGACTGGGAACCGAACCGGGACCCCTTGGTTTCCATCCCACACTCAATCCACTGAGCTACACCAGCCAGGGTAGCAGATATAACCTTTTTAAACATAGATGCACCCAACATAGTAACACCTAGTACATAAAGTAAATCTTAATGAATATAAGGAAAGAGATCAACAGTAATACAGTCGGAGGAGGGGATTTTACCACCCTATTGACATCCTTGAATAGATCTCCCAGACAGAAAATGAAAAGGGAAAAAGTGGCCTTAGATGACATACTAGACTAGAAAGATTTGTAAGTAATTGATATTTTCAAAGCAAATCACCAAAAAGCAGCATAATATGCATTGTTTTCAAGTACACCGTTTGGAACATTTTCTAAGAGACCACACATTAGGACACAGAACAAGTCAAAAGAAATGTAAGAAAAATGAAATCACATCAAGCATGTTGGCAGGCCAAGTCCCCAATAGGGGTCACGCAAGGGGCAACTACACATTAATGTTTCTCTCCCTCAATTTCTCTCTCCCTTCTCCTCTCTAAAAATCAATGAATAAAATCCCTTTTTTAAAAAAGCTGTGGTACATTTACACGATGGAATACTACTCTGCTGTGAAAAGGAAGGAAATCTTACCCTTTATGATAGCATGGATGGACCTGGAGAACATTATGCTAACTGAAATAAGCCAGTCAGAGAAAGACAAATGCCATATGATTTCACTCATATGTTGAAACTAATAAAAAAATGAGAAAAATAGAAATAGGCTCATAGATGCAGAGAACAGAGTGACGGCTGTCAGAGAGGAGGCTTGTCAGCGATCTCTGTGAATAAGGGGAAGGTATTAAGCCACAGAAATTAGTTACAGAATAGCCACAGAGATACGGATTGCAGCATGAAGAATACAGTCAATAACATTGCGATAACAGGGCATGGGGCCGGGTGGGTGCTTGGGGCAGCTGTGGGCCACTCTGTAGCACGAATGTTTTTCAGCCACTTTACCGTACATCTAAAACGGGTGTGGAATGGTATTTAATGTAAACTGTGGTTGAAAAAGTAAATAAATTAGTAAATAAATAAACAAATTTTTTTTCTGCCAAAACTGAGCACAAAAATAAGAAGTGTTACATGCATACAATGGAATACCACTTGGCCATAAAATGAATAAAATTTTACCATGTACGACCACACGGATGGGCCTAGTGGGTCTTATGCTAAGTGAATTAAGTCCCACAGAGAAAGACATACTCATATGATTTCCCTTATATGTGAAATCTGAAAAACAAAATAAATGAACACAGAAACAAACAAAAAAAAAACAGAGATCAAATTGATAGCTGCCAGAGGGATGGTGGGCTTTCTGGCTGGGTAAAAAGGTGAAGGGAATAAGAAATGCAAATTGGTAGTCACAAAAGAGTCACCGAGACATAAGGTACAGCATAGAAAACACAGGCAATAATATTGCAATAACTCCATATGGCGCAAGGTCGTACTAGACTTACTTGGGGATCACTTCATAAATTATATAATGTCTAACCACTATGCTGTATATGTGGAACTAATATGAATTAAAATTCAATGTCAACTGTAGTTGAAAAATAAAAAATAAAGTATTAAAGAAAAAAAAATGTGAACCTAAAATATAACTGGAAAAGTTACTGTCTAAAGATGAAGGCTTAGTAAAATTATTCTCAAATATAAAAAAATAAAAAGTAAAATAATCCAAGTTCATACATAGGGGATTATGACTTCAATATATCTTTTTTTCATGGGTTGTGGTACAATTCAACCTATATAGTTCCATAGTAAAATCAAGACTTTTTGGAAGAGAGGTATTAGGGAATAAATTTCAGCTATACTTTAGGCCTTCAGTAAGTCACTCATGTTCTGTGACCTTTACTTCCTTATGTGTAAAATGAAGATAAGAATATTTACCTCATCTTGTTTTTTGAAGATCAATGCTAGTGAATATAATAAACATGGAATACAGTAGGAGGTTCAAACATGATATTTTTATTCACTCATCAACTGATGGGCACTTAGTCTGTGGATAAAAAAGTTGTGGAACAGCCCTGGCTGGTGTGGCTCAGTGGATTGAGTGCTGGCCTGTAAAGCAAGGGGTCGCCAGTTGGATTCCTAGTCGGGGCCCATGCCTGGGTTGCAGGCCAGGTCCCCAGTAAGGGGTGTGTTAGAGACAACCAAACACTGATGTTTCTCCCTCTCTCTTTCTCCCTCCCTTCCCCTCTCTCTAAAAATAAATTAAAAAATAATTTTTAAAAAGCTTGGTACATTTATACAGTGGAATAGTATGCAGTAGTAAAAAAGAAGGAACTCTCACCTTTTGTGACAGCATGTATCAATCTGAAGAATATTATGCTAAGTGAAAAGACAATTGCCATATGATCACAGTCACATGAACACAATAGACTAACCAGCAAAATAGAACCAAAGCATAGATACATGGAACAGACTGCCAATTGCTGGAGGGGAGAGGGAGGGGACTGGGTGGAAAATGGTGGAGGTAGTAACTGAAAACCATTTCTGCATGACCCATGGAGATGGACACCGATGTTGTGATTGACTGAGGAAGAGGAGGGGGTGGGGCTGGCCGGAGGGAGAGTGGGAACAACTGTAATAGCATGAACAATAAAAAAGATACTTCTATTAAAATTTTCTTTGTCAGACAAGTAGTAGGCCAGCTTATATTTAGTAGAATTAGCGCTATCTAGTATTAAATGACACATATAATTTCTGAGTCATTTTATATGCTGTGTCTAATGCTTGCTGACATAATTTATGTTCAGCGCCTCTACATGATTATATTGTAAAAGGCACCTTATGACATAGCAGATGAAAATAGTGCCACTTATGTTTTGACATCGCAGATTCATTAATTTGAAAAAGTTCAGGCACTCTATAGAGTATCCCCCATTAACACAATAGCTGCTTGGATACAAATCTTTTAGTTCAGTCAAAAATTTAGCAGAGATTTATGTAAAATTTCATTTTCAGACCTGACGCCTTCTGTGGCTACACCGTTGACAAACATCAAGAATATAAATGGCTTGCTCTTTCTTTGTAATAGCATGTATATCTTATATACAAAATTGACTTAAATTTGCTTGGTCTAGGAAACAACATATGACTAATTTAAGTGTGTTGCTCTCAATTGCCATTTCCATGAAGTGCGCGTCGGGGGTGGGGGCAGGTGCTGCTGGTACAAATGTGGAAGTAATGCAGATCTGAAGAACTGCACTTGATAGCAAACCACATGGAGCCGGTGCCTGGAGCATAAAGACTGCTGTCAGCTTCTCCAAACGTCAACTTGTTACAATTTCCAGAGACTCGCAGTGCAGATGTGTCAGGCAGAATTTGGCCCACAGTGTTTGGAATAAATATACTAATCCAACCTCATATCCAAAGGGCTATTGCTAAATCTAGGTGATCAGAAATTTGCACCATTCTTTTATCGTTCTGGGTCCCAGATGGCCTTAGATGGGCATAAGGCATAATGAAGTCTGGGAAGATATTATTATATTCTTAGTTCAAAATTCACAGTCCAATCTTTTTTTGGACTAGAGGGATGATTTCCTTGAAGTGCTAATATTCACTTTTGATTGATTCTGCAGACTGCTTTCAAAGTTCACAATTTTATTTTATTTTACTTTGCTTTTTAAAATTTTATTTTATTTTATGGACATGTGCCTTTTATGTATTTTATTTTTATTGTATTTTCCCATTATCATTTACCCCCCTTATACTCTCTTGGAACACAGTATTTATTTTAGATATAAGTAGGATTATTAATAGCCAAAGGTCTGCAACAAAGATACCCATTCATGTGGCAATTCAGCCTGGCTAGTGCAATAAAAATAGTGTCTACTTTTCTCTCAATTTATATCTACAGCTTTAAGAAAACTATTTTAGCAATGGGGAAAAAAATGAACTATATCATAATGGCCAATGAGTTTTGTCAATGCATCTTTAAGCTGACAGTTTTATACATGGCTCTTTTGAATCCAAAATGTTGTAAGAAAGCAAAATAAAGCAGAGTTTGAAATGTGTGCTTGTTTAATACCCCTTCCACCATCTCTAGCTGAGAATACAGGTGGCCGAGCACAAGAGTTCCTGCCAATTTCTAAAGTTACACTTTTATCCACTAAACAAGCATCCTGATCCGGGTTACCAAACAGGGCACTCAACGGGAGCCCCTGAGCATGCATATTAAATGTCGCTTATGCCTCTGCCTGGGCCATCCACATTAAGGAATGCTTGATCTCAGTCTGTTTCACCCTTTTCCTGTACTCCATGGCTCTGGGTAATGAACTTTCCCCAGAGACATTTCTCAGAAAGGATCTTCACGTAGAAAAGTTGATGCACATGCTTCTATTTTAAAAACCACATGTTCAGCACATTTTTCTTTTGTGAAATGGAATATGGTTTAAGTTTGTTTCAATCAAAAAGAGAGTTTGGCTGGAAAGACTTATGTCAAAGTGCAAAAGGTTTTATACACATTGAAGGTTTTTTCCTTCTTCTTCCTCTTATAACTGAAGAGGAGAAAATAATACAACTCTTTGCCATAACAGCAGTTGATTTTTTACATATGGATGAATTTATAAGGCAGCTTGTTATGAAAACACCATCCTTTTTATTTATTTTGGATTCAGCTGATTTATTGTAAGAGTCACATCAAGAAACGCAGCTCTTGCCTCTACCATGAAACTTAATATGTATGCAGAGTAAATAGTCTCAATGTCTGAATTTAATGGATCAAATTAAAGACCGATTCTTGAAGTAACTGCTATTGTATCAGCATGGTACCTAAGGAGTTTTACTTTAATAAATACCTCCTCCAATTCAGTATTCATATTCAATAAAATGTGCATTTGAATATGGGAAGTCCCTGACCTACACAATGAATAATAAAATGAAAATTTAATTGCTTATTTCTAAATCATATTATTAAATAATAGGCAATAGCAACATGAAGAATTCTTGTACCTGACATTGTCTGGTAATGTCTAAGTTACTCAATGCCAGTTTGAAGGTGAAATTTTGGGTGGTTGATGTCTTAAGAAAAGGAGATGGTGTTGGATCTTTAGATTAAAGAATCCCAAAAATTCCCATTAAAAATATACTTGATGAGCCCTGGCTGGTGTAGCTCAGTGGATTGAAAGCAGGCTGGGAACCAGAGGATCCCGGTTCGATTCCCCGTCAGGGCACATGCCTGGGTTGTGGGCCAGGTCCCCAGTGAGGGCCATGTGAGAGGCAACCATACATTGCTGTTTCTCTCCCTCTCTGTCTCCTTCCCTTCCCCTCTCTCTAAAATAAATAAATAAAATCTTAAAAAAATAAAAATAAAAATATACTTGATGAATTTTTATTTTATGTTCACAAGGTTTAAGTACTCATATTGAAAATCACATCAAAATAGTTTTTCTACAGAGCATTTGTTAAATGAAATGAACGAGGATTTATTGAGTATTCAACTTATTCAAGGAATAATAGTGGAATCTGTGAGGGCTACAAAGCATTGAGACATCATCCTCATTTTCCTGGAGTTTAATTTGCAATCTAGTTAAGAAGACAAGACAAACACACATGACTTAAAAAACACAAAATGCTAGTTTATAAGATATCCTTGGGCAAGTGCCCAGGTTTTATCAATACTAATAACAGTATTCTTCTTTATTAGTCATTAATTTTTAAAATGTTCACTGAGTACTTATCTTCCACAATCTGTGCCAAGAACTGACCTTGGGCAAAGTTAATCCATGCTCTGCCTCCTCCATGGGCTACTAGTAAAGAGTCAATGAGATGACACGCTTAGTAATAACCTCTAATATCTGCCACCCAGCTGATTCCATAGAGATGTAATGAATGAGTAACGAACTATTGAATGGGCAGATTTAGACCAGGTTTACAATGTATTATCCACAACTGATTTATAAGTGACAGTTGTAGTTCACAAAACTTTTTTTCTCAATTCTCACCCAAGGATATGTTTTTATTGATTTTACATGAGAGGGGGTGGGGGGAGAGAGAAAGAGAGAGAGAGAGGAGAAGAAGGAGAAGAAAACAGAAGAGAGTATCTCATGTTTCTTCTTTTAAGGGTACCATTCTCATCATGAGAGCTTCACCCTTTTGATCCAATTAGTTTCCAAAGGCTCCATTATCCAAATACGATTCCATTGAGGATTAGATTGAACAAATAAGTCTGAGGGAGACACAATCATGCAGGCTTTAACAATTACTTAATTAATCTATTTAAATGGAGTAAAATTCAATATTCAATAGTTATGCTAAATTCATGTGAACTCAATTGTGGTAAACTAAAAATTCAAGTAAGAACTGAATAGCTGTGATTATTGTTACTTTTTGAGGGAAGGAGGGTCACAAGAAAAATTCATTGGAAGTTACAGTATAAAACACTAAGTAACTACAATAGATATAAATATGCAAGTAATTAAAAGAGAAAAAAATTATTCTTCTCAACTGTCTCTTCCTAAGTCACCCTCCAAACTATATCAAGATACTGAAAGTACCTTGCTTGAAATAAGACTTGAAACTCTAACCAGAGACAGTTAAGCACTAGGGGTGTACAGTCTGTAGTTAGCGTTGCTCAGACAGCGACCACAGATGCTTCTTCTAGGACTTTTCCCGCATGCCTAGTGTAGTTAGGTGGCCGGGATTGAAAACAATCTTTGCATGGAAAGAAAGTCCAGTCATTCTCGGAGTATATATGGTTGGCTTAGTCAGCTCAGGCTGGTATAATAAATTGCCATAGATTGGGTGGCTTAAACAACAGACATATAATTCTCACACTTCTGGAGGTTGGGGGTCCAAAATCAAAGTCCTGGCAGATTCACTTTTTGATAAGAGCGTTCTTCCTGCTTTGTAGGTGGCTGCTGTCTTGTTGTGTCCTCAACTGGCAGAGGAAAGAAAAGGCTAGCTCTTTTCCTCTTCTTATGGACACAAATCCCATTATATGAACTGCATCTTTATGACCTAATTGCCTCTCAAATGTCTCGGCTTCAAAAGACAGTAAAGACTTCTACATATGAATTTGGGGGTGGGATATGCAAATATTCAGTCCATAGCAATGAGTGATATCTTGTAATATCTTGCCACCCAGTTGATTTCCAGGATTGGCTGAACCACTCTAGCTGTTGAGGTGGGTGTCCCCTTCCTCCTGGTTATATCAACAATATATCCTGGTAACTTGAGATTTCTTCTGTATAAAGTAAAATACAGTATTATATTTTCCAGACCTCCTGACCTTTTCCTTGTTGCCCCTTGGATCCTATCTCTCCACCCTCTGTGTGGAAGAGTTTGCAGAAACTATTGCTATTTCTCTAGAGTTTTTTCTTATTTTTTTTCTGAAGTAGGTTCTGAATGGATGAGTACAACAGGGAAATCATGGTCACCTAGATCAAAAGCAGGACACATTTCATAATGCAACACTACTCAGTCATGAGAAAAGATGAAATACTGCCATTTGTGACACTATGGATAGATCTTGAGTATATTATGATAAGTGAAATAAGCTGGTCAGAAAAAGCTAAGAACTGTATGATTGCACTCATGTGTGGGAAATAAAACTGAAACTCGTGGACACAGACAGCAGTGTGGTGGCTACCAGAGGGAAGGGGGTGGTGAGTGGTAGGGGTGGATAGGGCCTAATGTATAGTGACAGAAGATGGTTTGACTTTGGGTGATGGAACCACAATGCAATCTACAGATCATGCTTCCTACAAATATACACTTGAAACCTACAGGATCCTATTAACTAATGTCACCCCAATAAATTTAATTAAAAAGTTTTCAAAAATCTCTCCCCAAAAGTAGGACAGATTGTCAAAGGGAACAAAATTCAGATTAAATCTTTATCAGTTAAGACCACAGTGGGATCCCAAAGCAGTATATGACAGCTTTTCTTGCATTCTTGGAAGTGTTATATTTCCCTCTCATGAAGATGACACGATGTAATACAGAAAAAAACATAAACTTGATACACAGAAAGTCAAAAGTCTTCCATAAAAAAAGCACATCTACAGCCCTGGCTGGTATAGCTCAGTGGATTGAGTGTGGGTTGCGACCCAAAGGGTTGCCAGTTTGATTCCCAGTCAGGACACATGCCTGGGTTGCAGGCCAGGTCCCCAGTGAGGGCCATGTGAGAGGCAACCACACATTGCTGTTTCTCTCCCTCTCTTTCTCCCTCCCTTCCATTTTGTCTAAAAATAAATAAATACATAAAAAAGCACATCTACAATTTGGAAAGGGACTCTGAACCCTTCACAAGAGTACTCAGAGGACACTAATTATGTGCACCAAAGCTGTTTTCCTAAGCCATCAACCTTTGTTGTCATATGATGAGGCTTGGAATTCAGGGAGTTTGATTACTATAACATCAAGTCACTAGTTGGTAAGTTCCAGTATATTTAGAATAATTGTTCTTTTAAATTTTGGAGTGTCGATAGAATGCATAGAGGTATTACCAGCCTATTTAGGATGTTCATAAACCCCATGGACTTTCTCCAGAAAAACATAAATATACACAGATATGTACAAAATTTAGGATACCATTCAGTAAGCTTATGGAACTATTAGACTCAGATTTTTAACAGTAAACTTGTTCTTTGAATAATTTTTTCTACAAGTCATTGAGATGCATAGATTGATGAATTTCTAAGAATAAGTAAGAAAGATTATTGGAGAGCATTTGGCATAGTAGACAAAACAAATCCTTTTTAATAGAAGCCAAATACCTCCCTTTATATAGATAAAGGTTGCC
Organism: Micronycteris hirsuta; assembly: GCA_004026765.1. Lineage (NCBI taxonomy): Eukaryota > Metazoa > Chordata > Mammalia > Chiroptera > Phyllostomidae > Micronycteris > Micronycteris hirsuta. Next base: position 10,562 of record PVJI01011593.1, on the reverse strand, counting down.
CTAATGTCATGGTGTAGTTTCTCAGGCTTTCATTGCTATTGTTAGGTTAATCAATTTAAAGTAAGAAATTGAAATTTTAATACAAAGTCAACTTGTACTCATGTGACAGTTATATTATTCAAACTTCATGAAATGTCAATTTTTATAAATAATTTAGCTGCTTTTTTTCCAGAATCATTTATTTACATCTTCTCATGATTAGTCTGTAGTGGGAAATATATTCTCTTATCAAGGCCCATAACTTAGAAATTATTACAAAAGAAATTTTGCCCGGCTGGTGTAGCTCAGTGGATTGAGCGTGGGCTGGGAACCAGAGGGTCCCGTTTCGATCCCCAGTAGGGGCACATGCCTGGGTTGCGGGCCAGGTCCCCAATGAGGGCCATGTGAGAGGCAACCATACATTGCTCTTTCTCCCTCCCTTCTCCTCTCTCTGCAAATAAATAAATTTTAAAAAATGTTAAAAGAAAAGAATTTCTAGCAATGTCTTATGTACTTAGTTCCAAAACATAAAAGATGCTTTCTGTTTGACCTATAGATCACAGTGCGACTTGTCATACATCATCTGCAAGCAGAGATGGGATCAAATGCGAGTACCAATTCCTGCTGAATGAGTTGACAAGGTTGCATGTTGTGCTCATGGGAAGTAAGGAAAATTGAGGCAAAGTTTAGAAATAAATATAAATACAATTAAATAAACTTTTTCAAAAATTTTGTAAGAAAGGGACTGGGATTCTTTATCTTGTCCTCTTTGTAGACTCAGTTGGACTTTTTAAAAAGAATCTTAACACATACCAGTCCTGCCCTGAAGGTATCCAGCCATGTAATATGAAAAATAGAGATATTTACTGAAGAATATAAAAGTTACAAGAAACATTGTCCATTGGACAATGACTCCTCAGTCCCCTTCCAAGTAGGCACCTTGGGCCCTCACACAGTTCTCCCCAATTGCCCTCAGCTTCCCTGTCGTATTTTCCTGAATCTCATCGATGGTCTGAAATCTCTTCTCTTTCAAAGGTTATTTTAATTTTGGGAAAAGCCAGAGGTTGCAGGGCACCAAATCTGGGTTGTGGGGGGGTTGAGTCACCTGGGTGATTGGATGTTTCACCAAAAACCTCCGCACCAGACATGATGTATGAGTGGGCGTGTTGTTGTTAGTGATGAAGCTGCCAATCACCAGTTGCCCATAGCTGTGGCCTTCTGAATCATCTGAATAGTTTCCAAGGAGGAATGTTCAAGTTTAATGCAAAATTTCATGCAGATTCAATGCTGTACTTGCTCTGTCATTTTGAATGTGACGGCAACACAGTGCACATGCTCACTCAATGGTGTCTACCAATCCCACTGACTAGTACAGTGATGTTGTAATTGTTCACACATGTGCATTCTAGTCCACGCTCCTTCGCTGCCAGGTTACATCGATGTGTCCCAAACCATCCTTGTCATTTTATCAATGGCTGGACTTTTTCCAGACAGACTTCATACACTTAACTGTATTTAATCAATATAACAACTTGGATATTTTCTTCTCAAGTATATCCATATATTGTAATTGAGAATGATATATATATTTTTTCATAAAATTTAGTTTAACAGACATGAACCTTAGAAGAACACAGGATCCTTTAGCTTCCAGTATTCCTATTGGCTGCCTATTCACTCCTATCGTTTCCTTTTCTGCACAGAAGCTTTATAATTTGATGTGCCTCACTTGCTTGGTTTCGCTTTTATTGCTTTACATTTAGTGTCATATCCAGGAAATCATTAGCAAGACCAATCTTACGAAGACTTTCTCCTAAGTTTTCTTCTAGGAGTTTTATAATTTCAGGTGCTACAATGAAGTCTTTCAGCCATATTGATTAGATTCTTGTGTGTGGCATAAAACAGGGATCAAATGTCAGTCTTTTGTCTGTGCATACCCAGTTTTCCCGATACCACATGAAGAGGCAGTCCTCTCCCCATTATGTGATCTTACACCCTCGTTAAAGATCATTCCATTATACATGCATGGGTTTGGTATTTGGGTTTCTGTTCTGCTCCGCTGGTCCATATGTCTGTCTTTATGTTAGCATTGTACTGTTTTATTTATTTATTTTTAAAGATTTTATTTATTTATTTTTAGACAGAAGGTAAGGGAGGGAGACAAACAGAGAGAAACAGCAATGTGTGGTTGCCTCTCACGTGGCCCCCACTGGGGACCTGGCCCGCAACCCAGGCATGTGCCCTGACTGGGAATCAAACCGGCGACCCTTTGGTTTGCAGCTCACGCTCAATCCACTGAGCTACATCAGCGAGGGCAGTACTGTACTGTTTTAATTACTATACCTTTCTAAGATTTGAAGTCAGGAAACATGACACTTCCTGCTCTGTTCTTTTTTTCTCATGGATGCTTTGGCTATTTGGTTTCCGCTGTGTTGCCATATGAATTTTAGGATTTTTAAAATATATATTTCTTGAAAATGTCATTGCAACGTTGACAGGGATTACATTGAATCAGTAGATTATGTTGGGTAGTATGGGCATTTTAACAATATTAAGTTTTCCAAACCATGAACATGGGCTGTCTCTTCATATATTTGTATATTTTGAAAATGTTTTCAACATTTAAAAAAATTTTTAGTGTAGACATCTTTTACCTCATTGATTTTTTAAATTCTTTTTAATGCTATTATAAATGAGATTCATTTTAATTTCATTTTCAAATGATTCATTGTTAGTGTATAAAATACAACTGATTTTTATCTGTGGATTTTATAGCCTGCAACTTTACTGAATTGATTACTTCTAACAGTTTATTTTTTTTTGTTGTGAAATTGTTAGGGTTTTCTATATATAAGATCTTGTCATCTGAACAGAGATATCCTTTTACAACTTTTTCTTCAATTTGGAAGGCTTTGATTTATTTTTCTTGCCCAATTGCTCTAAACTAGGGCTTTTAGCCCTATGAAGAATATAAGATGTGAGAGTAGGCATCTTGTTTTATATTTGATGTTAAAGCTATTGCTGTCAGTTTTCCACAGTGGAGTATGATGTTAGCTGTGTACTTTTCTTTTTTTTTTTAAAGATTTTATTTATTTATTATCAGAGAGAGGAGAAGGGAGGGAGAAACAGCAATGTATGGTTGCCTCTCACATGGCCCTCACTGGGGACCCGGCCCGCAACCCAGGCATGTGCCCCTACTGGGAATCGAACCGAGACCCTCTGGTTCCCAGCCCGCGCTCAATCCACTGAGCTACACCAGCCGGGAGCTGTGTACTTTTCATATGTTGAGCAAGTGTCTTATTCCTAGATTTTTCAGTTTTTATTATTATCAATAGACAATTGGATAAAGATGTGATACATGTACACAATGAAATATTACTCAACCATAAAAATGAGTATAATTTTACCATTTGCATCAACATGGTTGGACCTGGAGTGTATTATGCTAAGTGAGCCAAGTCAGTCAGAGAAAGACAAATATATAATTTCAGTTATAGGTAGAATCTAGAAAACAAAATAGTTGAACAAAAAACAAAACACAAAAAGACTCATAGATACAGAAAACACTGAGGGTTGCTAGAGGGGAGGAGTTAAGGGGCTGGGCGAAAAAGTTGAAGGAATTAAGAAGTACAGATTGGTACTTACAGAATAGTCATGGGGATGTAACGTACAGCATAGGGAATACAGTCAGTAATATTGTAATAATTATAGTCAATAATATTTTAATAATTATGTGTGTTGCCAAGAGGTTACTAGACATAGTAGGGTTATCACTTCCTAAATGATATAAATGTCTAGCCACTATGCTGTACACCTGAAACTAATATAAAACATTATTGAATATCAATTGTAACTGACAAATAAAAAAGCATTGAATTTCATCAGAGGCATTTTTCTGTACCCTTTGAGATGATCATGTGAAGTTTATCCTTTGTTCTGTTAATGTGGTATATCGCGCTCGTTGAATTTCATATGTTAAAATGTTCTTGCATTCCGTGACTATATCTCACTTCATTATACTGTATGATCCTTTTAATGTGCTCTTACATTTGGTTTGCTAATAGTTTGCTGAGGATTTTCTACCTATATTCATCAGAGATTTTAGCCTGCAGTTTTCTTGCAGTGTATTTTTCTGCCTTTGGTATCAAGGTAATGCTGGTTTTATACAAAGAATTGGGAAGTACCAGTTTTCCTTGATATTTGAAAGTGAGCCTTCCTATAAAACCTTTGTAATGCAAAATGACATAAAGTGAAGAAGTAATTATCATTAATTTATATGGCAAAAACTTGGGTGTTCCTAGACCCCAAATTTAACAAATATAATCATTCACCATGATGGAAATGCTTAGTTATATCCATTTTATGCTAAGTGTAACACCTTCCAAGTTCTCTTAGCTTTTCTGAGACCTTATAACACATCTTGCTAACAGATAATTGTTTTATCTTAAAACAATTTAAGGTAAATCACAGATGCCCACAAAAACCAGTCAAAGCTATAGCAGCTCGATGTTTAGATACCGCTGTAGTTCCTGGGAAGGAGATTGGGTATTCCCTTCTCACTGAGACTGATGCGCGACAATGTTTCACTGCAAAACAAATGCCGAACACTAGTCTCACTTTTCACCTTTATGTGCAAAAGTTAAAGTCCTCTTTGGATTTCATTTGGCTGGCAAAAACAAAGACTAATGTAGGTCTTTCCGAAAAAGCAAACTGGTATAATGAGAACTTTTAAATAGTGGAAAATACTTGTATTCCTTCCTCTTCAATTGTTTGGAAGCGTTTGAGAAAGAACGGTGTTAAAATGTATGGTACGATTTTCCATTGTAGCCACCTAGTACTAGAATTGCATTAGAAGGTTTTTGCTTAATGATCCTATCTCCTTACTAGTTATAGAACTATTCAGATGGTCTGTTATGATTTACTCGTGATGTTTATTTCTTGTAATTTATCCATTTCATCTAGGTTATCCAATCTGTTCATGTACAACAGTTCTTGGTAGTGATTTAAACCTTTACGAAAAATTATCCCTGATTTTATTTGTAAGAATTTTTTCCTTTTTTCCCCTAGTCTAGCTAAACTTTTATCAATTTCCTTGATATTTTTGTGTAACTGACTCTTTTTATATTAAAAAGTTTTTCATGACAGTTTACATTCAACATTATTTTGTATTAGTTTCAGGTGTATAGCATAGTAGACAATCATACACTGTAGAAAGTATCCCCCTTGATATTTCCTGTACCCACCTTATAACCAGCTATTTTTTTAAATCCTCACCTGAGGATATGTTTATGGATTTGAGAGAGAGAGATGAACAGAGTGAGAGAGAAGGAAGAGAGAGAGAAAGAGACAGACAGACAGACAGAAACAGAAACATCGATGTAAGAGAGAAACATTAATTCGTTGTCTCCCATATGTACCCCAACCAGGCATTGAACCTGAAACCCAGGTATGTGACCTGACCAAGGATCAAACTGTGAACCTTTTGGGGTAAGGGACAACACTCCATCCAACTGAGCCACCCGACCTGGGCTGTGAACAATTTTTCATTTTGCTGATTTTTATATTGTTTTCCTGTTATCCTTTTCGTTTACTTCTTGTCTCATATGTTATTTTCTTCTTTCTACTAACTTTGAAATTAGTTTGTTCTCTTTATCCTAGTTTTTTCATGTGTACATTTAGGTTATTTATTTATTTTCTTTTTAAATCTCTTTACTGCTATAAAATTGCCTCTTGGTACTCCTTTCGATGCCTTCCATAAGTTTTGGTATGATCTGTGTTGATTTGTTTTTTGTCTCAATATATGTTCTAATTTCTTTTTTAAATTTCTCCCTTAACTCATTGTTTTTTTCAAGAGTGTGATGTTTACTTATTAAATATTTGTGGATTTTCTAGTTCTTACTTCTCCTATTGATTCCTAGTTCAATTCCATTGTGGTTAGAAAAGGTACTTAGTGTGATTTCAGTCTTCTTGAACAACCCACCACTGCATACAAAACTAATAATAATAATAAAATAAATTAAGTTTCAATGATTGATCCACAATTCCAAGCATAAATGTGAGCCAGGGAAGAAGAAAAGCAACTTCCCAGCAGTTTCTAAGTATGTTGCTTTGCCCAAGAAAGTGGGTGTAAACAATGTGTTTTACAGAATTCTATATTCAGTGTAATTTAAAAAATAAAGTTAAAAGAGATATTTTTCCTTTTTTATTGTTGTTCAAGGACAATTATCTCCATTTCTCCCCCATAACTCCCCTGCCCCACCCATCCCCACCTCCCACTCTCAACACTATGTCCCTTTGGCTCTGTCCATGGGTCCCTTACACATGTTCCTTGACGGCCCTTCCCCTTCTTTCCTCCATTATCTACCTTCCCTGTCCCCTATGGTTACTGTCAGTTAAAAGAGACATTTTAGGACCAAAAAAGTAACAATCTATTGTGCACAGATCTACACTACATAAAAATTTAAAGAAACTGTCTGAACTCTAAAACAATTGATCTTGGATTGAAGCAAGGAACATAAAGAAAAAGTGAACACTACTGAAAGAAAATACAAATGATTAAATAGAAATTGAGCATCGTGGTAGTATAAGATCTTCCTCCTTTTCGTCCCCCGCCTTTTAACAACAAATTAGGCATCCATCCACAAATGAAAGTGAATCTTTTGGGTTGTAAGATCCAGCACCGCCTGTGCATCCAGTACTAGGTAGACAGATCTCAGTAAGTGCTACAGAAACAGCAGGAGCTGGTAATCCTGCCGCAACACCTGTTACTGGTAGGCAGGGAAAACCTGGAGAACACTGACTTAGGCAGATACCCTCAGATCAGAAAGACTTTGAAAACTGCAGTCTCACTGTGGGGAAATTCCAGCATGCTATTAGAAGAACAAGAATAACAACAAAATACAAGTGCGGATGCATTAGATGGGGTAAGAGGAACTTTGCAAATGCTTCTCTTCTGCAAAGTGACACAAAGCAGGACTGAACTAGGCGGGAGTTGCCTCTCCACAGAGGACATGGCTAGTAGTGACAGAGCGCCAAGCTAACCCAGCTGGGTAGGACACTGCGGAAGAAACCCACTTTATTCCAGCAGCATCCAGAGTACTGACGAGGGGAAAGGAAAATATTGGGAAAGAGGCAGATGAGAATACCACATAGCATTAAAGAGATGTGTTTGCTGCAGACGTTATTAGCTAAAAATGGATTTACTTTTCAAAAATATTTTATTTATTTATTTTTAGAGAGTGGGGAAGGGAGGGAGAAAGAGAGGGAGAGAAACATCAGTGTGTGGTTGCCTTTCGTGCCCCCCACCGTGGACCTGACCTGCAACCCAGGCGTGTGCCCTGACTGGGAATTGAACTCATGACCCTTTGGTTCACAGGCTGGCACTGAATCCACTGAGCCACACTAGCCAGGTCTGATTGTTTTACCTTTAAAAAGTTTTATGTAAGCTTAATGGTAATCATAAGGCAAAAACTTAAAGATTCTAAAAAATTAAAAAAGGAGAAACAGCATACTTCTACAGAAAATAACCAATATACAATGGTAGGCAGTAACAGAGGAAAAAAGATTATAATGATAAACACCTACATTAAGAAACAAGATCTTAAATAAACACCCTAACTCTTCACCTCAAAGAACTAAGAAACAATATAACTACAGAACAGCCCAAAAAGCAAGAAGTAAGATGGCAGTGGTTAGCCCTTACATAATAATTACTCTTAATTTAATGTTTGATATTCACCAACAAAAGGCAGAGAGTGGTTTAATGGATTAAAAACAGCACTCAACAATATGCTGCCTAAAACCTATTCACTTCAAATTTAAGTACAGGAAGCCTCCTTTAGATTTCTTTTAGCATTATGCTAAGCGAAACAAGCCAGGCAGTGAAAGAGAAATACCGTATGAGCTCACCTATAAGTGGAACCTAATCAACAAAACAAATAAGCAAGCAAAATACAACCAGAGACACTGAAATAAAGAACAATCTGACAGTAACCAGAGAGGAGGGAGGAGAAGGATAATAGGGGATAATAGGGGATAATAGGGGAAGGGCCATCAAGGAACATGTATAAAGGACACATGGACAAAGCATCCTTTAGATTTAAGCACACTCATAGTGAGCTCAAAGTGATGGGGTGGGAAAAGATATTCCTTGTCAGTGGAAACAAAAAGAAAGTGGGGGTGGTGGCTATACTTATACAGAATAGACTTTAAACAAAAAGGGTAACAAAGCACAAATATCATATATTATGATAAAGGACTCAATTCATCAATAAGGTATAAGAACCTTAAATATATTTGCACACAACAGGGGAATGCCTCACAATACTAAGCAAATGCTAATAAGTCTGAAGGGAAAACACACATCATATTGACAGTAGGGGACTTTGGTATCTCACTTTCAATAATTATAACTCATCCAGGCAGAAAGTCAAGAAAGAAACATTGGACTTGAACCATACATTAGACAAATTATACCTAACAGACATTTATAGAACATTCCAGCCAACAGCATTAGGATACACATTATTGTAGTGCACTCCAAACAGTCTCCTGGATGGTTCATATGATAGTCCACAAAACAAGCCTTAGCAAATTAAGAAAATTGAAGTCATACCAAGTATCTTTTTGACCACACTGTTATGAAAGTAGAAATCAACAACCAAAGAAAAGCTGGAAAATTCAGAAGCATGTGGAAACTAAACAACATACTCCTGAACAACCAATGGGTCAAAGAAGAAATTTAAAAGGAAATAAAAATATGTCTTAAAAGAAATGAAAATAGAAATGCAACACACCAAAACCTATGGGATACTACCAAAGCAGTTCTGAGTGAGAAGGTTACAGTGATAAACACCTACATGAAGAAACAAGATCTTAAATAAACACCCTAACTTTTCACCTCAAAGAACTAGAGAAAAAAGAACAAACAAAGCTCAAAGTTAGTAGAAGGAAGGAAATAACAAAGATCAGACAAGAAATAAATGACATAGAAACCAGAAATACAATAAAAATGTCCAAAAAACTAAAAAGTGTTTTTTTCAAAAAGATAAAAAAAAAACTGACTTTTAGCTAGAGTAGCTAAGAAAAAAAGAGGACTCTAATAAATCCAATCAGAAATGAAGGGAAGACCTTACAACTGATACTACAGAAATACATATGATCATAAGAGACTACTATGAATAATTATAGTCCTTATATGCCAAGAAATTGGATAACCTAGAAGAATTAGATAAAGTCTTAGAAACGTAAAACCTACCAACAGGATATAGAAAATCTGAATAGAGTAATGACAAGTAGAAGATTGAATCATTAAAGAAAACCCTCCCAACACAGAAAAGCCCAAGATCAGATGTCTTCATTGGTGAATTCTACCAAACATTCAAAGAATTAATGCTGACCCTTCTCAAACTCTTTAAAAAATTGGAGAGATGGCCCTAGCTGGTGTAGCTCAATGGATTGAGCGCGGGCTGGGAACCAAAGGGTTGCTGGTTTGATTCCCAGTCACGGCACATGCCTGGGTTGCGGGCCAGGTCCCCAGTGAGGGCCATGTGAGAGGCAACCACACATTGCTGTTTCTCTCCTTCTCTTTCTCCTTCCCTTCCCCTCTTTCTAAAAATAAATAAAGTCTTTTAAAAAATTGAAGAGATAGACACACTTCCAAACTCATTTTTTGAGGCCAGCATTACCCTGATATCAAGCCAGATAAGGACACACACCAAAAACAGACTAAAGACCAATACCCCTAATGAGCATAGATAAAAATATTTGTAAGAAATACAGGCAAACTCAATTCAATGGTACCATTAAAGAATCATACACCATGACCCAGTGAGATGCGAAGATGGTTCAACATATGCTAATCCATAAATGTGATACATCAAATTAACAGATTAAAAGATATGATCACATCAATAGATGCAAAAAACCCCAAACATTTTACAAAATATGTTTTTCCTGATTAAAAACCCTGAACAAATTTGGTATAGGAAAAAGAACTTCAACATAATAAAGGTCATGTATGACAAATCCAGAGCTAACATTATGCTCAATGGTGAAAAATAAAAGCTTTACCTCAAATAAAAGAAATAAAATAAGGATGCCCACCTACACCACTCTTATTCAATATAGTATAAAAAATCCTACCTCGAGCAAGTAGGGAAGACAAAAAAATAAAAGGCACCCAAGTTATAAATGAATACACAAGTTAGAAATGAAACCACCCACTCCCATATTGAAAACGGTCTCAAAATTCTTATCAACATAAATAATGGGAGAAAATATTTACAAACTATATATTAGGTAAGAGGCTTATATCCAAAGTATATAAAAATTCATATAACTCAATAACAAAAAGAAAGTCTTACTAAAAATGGACAGAGGAACTGAATACATTTTTTAACTATATTTTATTGATTATGCTGTTACAGTTGCCCCATATCCCCCCTTCTTTCCCCCCTCCCCCTTACCCGCCTTTCCCCTCCCTTTAGTTTTGTCCATAGGTCATACACATAAGTCCTTCTGCTTCTGTACTTCCTATACTGTTCTAACCTCCCCCTGTCTGTTGTCTACCTCCCATTTATGCT
>PVJI01011592.1:0-55383 GCA_004026765.1 Micronycteris hirsuta | reverse complement strand
AAAAAATAAAAAAATAAAAGTGCTGCTAATATTAATAATGAAAAACATACCAGGAGTCATTTATTGAGTGTTCAGGATAAGCCAGCAACTGTACACTTAATGCTTTACCTGTACTGCTTCATGGACTCTCATAGAAACCATAGCTGCTACTTTCTGGGTACTACCAACAGTCCCACTGAACCAATGAGAAAACTGAGGCACAAAAAGTTGGGTGGACTGCCCCCAGCTCCAAAATGACAAAACTCGGGGTTCTAACCCAAATGTCTATGACTTCAAAATCCATGCTCTTATCAATCCTGATGGTATCTCTCAGGTGTGACCTCCAAGTCAGTATTTCAAAAGAGCAAGCATGATTACATAGAATGTTAAATGCTACTAGATTCAATAAATACCGTGTATAAGGTTTCAGCAGAAATAGAACTTCAGAGTAAGAGAAAAACTCATGAAGGAGAGGATATTAGAATTGGGTTTTAAGAGACAGGCAGTATTAGCTAAAAAAAAAAGTAGGCAAGGGCGTGAAGGTAGGTAATTGAAAGACATGTTTAGAGAAACTGAGAATACGTTAGACCAGGGCTTCTCAAACTGTAGTGAAAGATCAGGCGTTAGTTTGTTTTTTTCTTCTGGCCCAACAACCTATTTGGATGGTTGCTTTGTATAAATAAATAAATAAATACTTTATGACTGGAGAAATAAAATATAAAATGCCAATATTTTGTTACATTCAATACACAAAATTGCCAAATTACTATCAAAGTGTTTAATGCTTACTTGCAAGTTTGGTGCTAATCATGGACTGGTGAGAACTGGCTCGAGTCCTTGAATCGCACTTGAAATTAGCACAGGGCAAGACTCCGGCAGCGAGGGTAAGGGGAACATGAAGGCAGGCAGTCAACAAAAGATGAATAAGAGCATTTTGCCTGTAAGAAAAAGCCTTGAAAAAAAGCTGATGTGTTCACAAATTTCCCTCTTTTCCTCATGTAGGGTTGGAAGAAAGGTGACAGGCAAGGGAGCAGGGCATCAGGTGAAAATGTTAAGAGAGTGAAAACTGAAGGAAACCAAGACCAAATGTAATTGGAAGTTGAAGAAAGAGTTAAGGGATGTTCTTAACATAGGTTATAAATTGGCCTCAACCAAACATTTTTCTCATTCAATTATTTTAATTAAAAGACATAACCTTCTGTATTCTTCTACCTCTACCTTTGTCATTTAAAAACATCACATTTACCCAAAAAATTCATTCGTACAGAGAAAGTTCAAATTATGCAATAAGACATGTAATGAGTAGAATTTGACAATTCACCATAGTAACTCATCCAATGCCTGGCACATAATGGGCACTTGATAAATGTTTGTTATTGAAAGAACACTGCTGAAAGTTGATGCTCACTTTCTTTTTGGCTCTTTACAAAGCTCCTCCAAACACTGTCTTCTATTGGGAAGTGTTAAATAAACTGAATTAATGGTGGTATATTAAGATGGCTCTTTTCAAAGTAGCATCTAGTGAATGGAGTTGGAAGAAAAAATAGGAAGGGAGCAAACAATGGAAGCGCCTGTGCTTGTCACTTGCTCTCGGTTGGTTTCTTCATGTGGGTTTAATTTCAGTAAGCATGAACCATGAGCTCATGTCCCACTGAGAGCCCACCACGGCATCTTGCACATAATAGGCATGTGATAAATACACAACAAACAGATATGACAGAACTAACAATAGGATTTTTTTTCTATAATTAGAATTTCTTCTGGAAGTTTCCTTTGAAAATTATCTCATAGGACATCTCATTTGTTTTTAGAAAATGCGTGGAGAAAAAAGTCATATTTTTAGCAATTACCTTATTTCAAAAAAGAAAAAATAAAAAAAGGATGGTAAGAATCATTAACATTATCAGCCCCACCCTAGGCACAGAGAAACACTAAAACATATGGATTTATTTATTCATCAGCTAACAACTCACATTGCAAAATTCTTCTACATGAATTTGTCCTGATGTAAACCAGTATATGGCTGCAGTGTTATCGGGCACACTGGACTTGGACCCCTGTGGCCTAGTCAATGTCTGAAGCTCGGGCAGATCAGAGAGAAGGGCGACTTCCAGACAAATCCCACAGTCTCCTGGAACTTGTGAATGTAGACCTAGCCTCTCACTTTGGGAGCCGTACGAAACAAAGCGTCCTCACCAGCCTGCACCTGTACCACTTGGGAACTCTCACCTCATAAAATAATAGACTTAATTTTTGTTCTGTGCTGCCATGGTAACAGGCCCCTGTTACATTGGTATGCATGCAAATGTGACTAGCAGAGCTGTTGATGAGGGATGATAAAAGTAAAAATAGTTTGCACCGTACACATCTAACGGTGCGCATAGCCTCCCCTGAGCTTCTGCTTCGGTGCACACCAGCGCTGAGACTCTAGATATCCGCCTCTAAAAATAACTGTCGATGTATACCAGTTCAACGTGGAATCTCTAGTTCCTTCCACATTACCGACTCAGAAGTAAAAACAGAACAGTGTTTCTTATGTATAAGCACAAACATTTTAATGTTACAATATATTCAAATCTATTTCTATAGGTCCAGTGTGTAGAATCCATACACTGCACCTCTGAGTATCAGAAGTCAAACACAATTTGGCCACAGAAAGATTTTTGAGTCACCAGGCAAGTGACAATTATTTTTAGAGAAAGAAATTCACATTCTATAATTTGCACCAGCAGAGCTGCATGAAAATAGCCTTTGCCAAAGGCACACCCACCTTCCCATAAAGATTTATAAAAAGCACTCAGACTAAGAAAAACAATATTTTTTATATTTTACAAAATTCTGATTTATAGATTTATATTAAGCAAATAAAAATTTAAAACAGCAATAAGATAACCTTCATATAAGTAAAATGTTTAAATGCTTTCTTTCAATGAAATGCAGCACTGTTTGTAACAATTTCACATTAAATAGGGTTGTAAATAAGCTTATATCAATATTGTCGCTGAAGTCATTTCCCTTGCTTGATTTGATGTATATTGTTTTAATATTCTTACAGAATTTCTATCAATTTTAGCATCCCCTAGAATATAGTGTTTTATTATAAGGAAATCGACAAAAATAAGTAAAGATAAACTAAATGATTATACTAAAACTCAATTCTAGTTATGGTGACAAGGACTCTTTGCCTGGCCAAACTTTCGTCAGGCTCCTGAACCTCCTCCTAGGCCTGTGAGCGCACTTCCTTATAAAATCTAGAAATCTACTTTTAGCAAGAACCCTGCTAAGTCATTTTAACCAGAACCTACCCCCCAATCCCCTCCTTGATATCTGATCACTCTCGATATCTAATCCGGTTTCTCATCTTCCACCACCCCGCAGATGACCCTGACCTGTCTTAAGCAAGAATCTGGTTGGGCCAGTTTACCCGGACCTCCCCTTACCCCTGAAGTTTCCTCTTAGCAATTTTCCATCCACTGACCCCCTCCTCTGCTCCTTGGCTGCCAATTCTTGCTTGCACAGCTGTACTCAGGGTTGAGGCCAGTCTCTCTCACCCACTGTAAAATCCCAATGCAGCGGTGCCTGTATCTATCACAACGGTCCTGAGTAAAGTCTGCTTACCATCTTTATCAAGTGTCATCTGATTGCTTCTCTTTAACAATAATTGACACAGTCTAATGTAACATAGCCAAAAGCTATTTAAACTTGTATTTTTTCATGAAAATCAAGTTCCCTTTACAAAAATTTAATGAATTTTGACAGACTATTTTTTGGTTATTTAAAAATAAATATTACTTGAGAGTAGAATGGTGGTTGCCAGGGGCTGGGGACTGGGGCAAATGAAGAGATGTCGGCGAAAGAGCAGAAACTTTCAGTTACAACATGAATAAATTCTGAAGACCAAGCTATAGTCCATACAGTCTACAGATTCTGCACTATATATTTGAAATTTGCTAACAGAGTAGACCTTAGGCATTCTCACGTGAGTGTGTACACACACACACACACACACACACACAAGGTAACTATGTGAGGTGATAGATGCGCTAAGTAGCTTGATTGTGGTAAATGTTTTAAAAAGTATTATGTATATCAAGTTATCACATTGTACATTTTAAATATATACAACTGTATTCATAAATTATATCTCCATAAAGCTGGAAAAGAGAAAATAAATAAATTCTGCTTTATTAAATTAAACTTTTCCAAAGATCAGTTTTACATGTACATATAAAACTTCCCATTTGAAATAGATTTGTTGCTATGCTCCTTTGGTTAGCAAATAGCTACAAAATAAAGCCCTGTCTCAACATTACTACAGAAATAGTTTTGACTCATTAACCCCTGAAAGGGCCATAGAAAAGCCATTGCCCCACTCATTCAATTTGGCCATAAATAGTAATAACTTCCTGAAATTCCATTTATGTCTATTTCATCTGTGTAAATAAACAACTTGAATATAGTTTGGAAGAGCATGAATTACTAGAAGCCTTATGAATCAGCTTTCATTTAACCCTTTCTGGATTTACTACATTGGGCAAAATTAACCAGAAATTTTCTTAAAATAATTACATACAAAAAATATATTGAGCCCGATGAATATCTACCTGCCCCCTCTCTCGGGTGTTCCTATGGAAATATTTATCAGGTTAACTTTCCCATGGTTTTCTTATTTGCTTCCTGGAAGGTTTACCTAGAGAGCCAAATCTTAGGCCTCCTATTTGAACCTCAGTCAAACCTCAGTCTCGCTCAGTCAAGGTTAGTTTCAAATTGCCTATGGTTTAATGGTATAGTGGGAAAGCTGATCTCCAAAGCTAGCTCAAACAATGCATTAAGCAATGTTTGAATATCTAAAGGTTGTTTATGGAACCATACAGGCTTCTTCAAATCCCTGAAGTCTCCAGCTCAGCTATGTATACAAAAAATTTAGGGTTGAAGCATACTAAGTATGATTGATTTCAGCACAGGATAAAAATTCTATAGCAAGGATTGAAATAAGCAAAAATGACATAAATTAAATAACATATGCTGTACTTTTGATCAACAATTAAATTAGAATTGACCCAGAAATGTTCAGTTGGTTGTCACTTGGCAATGAGGTTTATGAATATAAGTTATCTGACCGGACATTTTCCCCTTTAATTCAGACTGATACAAGAGCAAAGACCTACACTGTCAACCAATATCCTAGCCCATGTTTTATGCAAATAAGGCTTTAACATAATCAATACCAGAATAAATGGGAATAACTGCTAGATAGTACGTGTAAAGAATATCCAGAGTAGGGCCAAGTAGGTTTACAGTTGTGAGTATGCAAAACACAGATTTTATTCTTGTATTATTTATTAATTATTACATTATTTTCCATACAAAAAAAGCTGTAAATCTACTTTTGCCCCACCCCGTATAAAATTCTAAGGGCTTTTAATTTGGAAGCAGACGTTTGAGGAACCTGTATGCTTCCAGACAGACGGGTTATGCTTTGAGACACAGGGAGCTTTCGAGTTGGGCAGGACCCGGAGAAATATGGTGGTGGTGCAGAGGCCAGGCAGCGAACAAGCTATGCCTCTGTGACGAACCAGGGTCAGTGTGGCTAGACAACTTTTTCTCTTCAAAGCTGCCTCCATGAAAAATCAAATAAATAACGAACTCTGTGAAATGAGAGAAAGTGGCTTCTACAAGGTCTCCACTAGAGAAATAATGTCAAAGCTCAAAAGAGAGACTCATAGGTCAATCGATGCCTTTGTATTTACATTCTCCATCTTGTCATATTCTTGTAGAGAACTTTTAGCAGCAGAAATACATTCCATTCAAGGGCCATAAAAAGTGAAACTATTTGCCTTTTGAAGTTTAGGCCAATATAATTCTACCATTGGTTTCCTAATCTCCCCCAAGATTTTGAGAAGGTCCAACTTCTCAGGAAAGAAGGTATAACCTGGCAGGTCAGGTTAGGGGGAGATTTTACAGACCTCCTAGGTCAGACTCTCTTTGAAAGGGAGAACCCTAAGGAGCCAGCCTGTGTAAATGGGGTGTACTTATGGATAGTCAAAGTGGAACTGATTGTGTGGGTCAACCAAGAGGACATGTAGGAACGAATGGCCCTGAGAAATAAGAGGCCAATAGTTCCAAGGCATGAAACTAACATTCTATCAGAGTCAACAGCCAAGTCACAGAATATCAAATGATGACTGAGGTCCACAGGTTGATTGGGAATTGTCTTGATAGAACACAGCAATCCCTCAATTCAAGTTTGTTGAATTTAACTAAATTGCATAAGCAGTATCCTGTATGCTTATAATTCCTAATTTTGTTTACAAAGTAAAATAAAAAGTACAAAGCTATGCTAACAGGAAAAACAGAACAAATGATTTTAAAGCAAACTATTTCAATAAAACACAAAACTAAGCAAAGCCTTTCACATAATGCTAAAGTGGCCAAAAGCAATGAATAAATGCTCTGTGGTATTAGTCAGTCACATTAAGATTCTGGTTCCCATCTAAGGGAAATTTCTTGGCTGCTGCCGCGCAGACCTTTGTTCTCAGGAATAGACCCCAGTAATATCCGCCTCCCACTACACCCCTCTCACTGGCATCATAAAAACCACAGCCTGGCTAGACCCTGCCGCTGTCCAACCGTTACAATAGGAGCAATTGTTAAAAACAGGAGTAACAAGTTACATAAAAATGTATGTGATCAACTGCATTTACAATATGTGAGTTTTAAAAAACACAGACATGCACTTACTATGCATGTAAAATGATTTTTAAATTGGCTGAAAAAATGCATCCTAATCTCATCGGAGTGTTAGCCTCTGGGGAGAAAATGCAGGAAGAAGAGATGAAGAGATGGTCAGAAGGGACTTTAACTTATTTTTAACGTCTTTATATCTCTAAAGTAAATACTGAAAGCAAATATGCAAAAGAAATAATCACAGGATAATTCTAGAAAGTGGAAACATGATATTTGTTAAGTTAGTCTTTGTTCTTTGGGATTTTATTTTTAATGACCCAACGAAGGCAATGAAAACCTTGAGGGACAAAATCTGAGAATAAAATCCTAACTAGCTTCCCAAATTTTGTAGGCTGAGAACCCTGTGCTTATGACAGCCTCTCGCCTCAGCCTGACCTGAAGGGCAGGGCCATGGGAACTGCGTGATTGCACATACGTGATCACAAGGGTCCCCACAGCATCACATGTTATAATGACAGGCTCTACTGTGCAAAAAATTTTAAAAAAAAGAGACCTACATGATCCCTAACACTACAGGCCTGCCGTAATTGGAGATGTATACATACAAATACAATAAGTTCAAATTCTTATAAATGGGGTGGTTCTAGATGACAACTGGGTTGATGTATTGACTCGTTGCTACCTGCCAGTGTCTTAGTGCATTTGGCTGCCATAACACAGCACCACACACTGGGTAGCTCATAAACAACAAACGTGTATATTCCTCACAGTTCTGGAGGCTACAAGTCTGAGATCAGATTACCAGCCTAGGCCAGTTTGGTGATGTCCCTCTTCTGGGTTGTAGGCTTCCCCACTGTGTCCACACAGAGGAGAAAAAAGTAGGGAGCTTTGTTGGGTTTATTTCATAAAGACACTAATCACACTCATGTGTGGGTTCTGTCTCACTTTTGGGGAGGGTTCTAATCACCTCCCAAATGCCCTGGCTCCTACTATTACCACGTTCACATATTAGGAGTCAACATATAAATTTGGGGAGGGGGGTGGGGAAACAGATATTCAGACCACAGCAGCCAGGGACCATGATAAGTTCTTCATGTTCATTACTTCATGTTATTCTCAAACAAGTTGCCAAGGGAAGTAAAATCATTTCTACTGAAAGAGTTAATAAAAGTATTAGAGAGATTAAGAACTTGCTAAAGATTACACAGCTGACTACTGAAGAAGCTGGGATTTTAACTCAAGTCTGTTCTACATAAATACTGTTCTATGATATTTCTTCTATAAATTTAATGTACTAAAACCTTGTAGAATTGTATTGAAGTGATATTAGATGTTCAGAGGAGAAAGGGAGCTTAATCTGTTTCAGTTACTCCCAGAAGTCTTTGCAGAGAGGGGATTACAACAGAACTTGAGGGACGGGCAGGCCATATGTTAGACAGGAAGGAATAGGAGTGGTGTTCCAGTGGTGAGTAGGGCGTATTCAACTGACAGTGAATAGACCAAACTAGAAAACACACGCACATGTATGCACACACATGCACATACTCTGCAGTTAAATGCACATATCTCCTTATGTGTTTGGTAACTGCAGGATTCTCAGTTCACGGTACACAATAGCGTAGGAATAAATCACAACAGATGAGAATGAAAAGAAGTTAGAAGGTCAGGTCACAGTGTTTCTTAAAAGTAATGCTGACTTTTTTTCTCTGTAAACTGTACCACTAGAAAACTAGGTAAGAGAGGAAGGGAAATTACCCTTTTAGAAAGTATTCCAATTAATAAATGAGGAAATAATGACAAAATTAAAATATTATCATTTTTCAATGCCTAGTGAATCAACATAGAACATCAAAAGCTTTGACTATCATGAAAAGAAGGACTAGCCAGACATTATGTTTTTCCCAGTGGAAGAACACACCAGTATCTATAAATGCCATGCCTCCTAATATTATCACATTATAAAGAAGCTTCAAGAAGATGAATTAAATCTCAATCTGATCAAGTATCTAGAGCTGACACCAATGTATATGGCATATAGATGACAGAAAGACACATAAAGTCACCATAGAAATACAACCAGCCAAATCCAGAGTCTAGAACCCTGCAAAACAAGTAATGTGGTTTATTTAATAAGTAAAATGATAGGGAAAAAAGGAGGAGATGATGGTAGAGTCTACAGATTAAAAGATATACCAGCTGATCACAAAGTATAGGGTGTACCTGAATCCTGATTCAAATAAACAAACTGTGAGATAGATTGATGGAGGATAGATAGATAGACAGATAAATGGATGAGTAGATAGATAAACAAACATGAATGAGAAAATTAAAAATTTGGCCACTAATTAGATATTTGCCTGGAATTATTGCTAATTTTTCTTTTTGGGTGTGATAATGGTAATGTTCATGTGTGTTTTATCTTCCAGTTCCAGTGATTCAACATATTAAAATATTTACAGATGAAAAAACATGCTGTGGGATCCGCTTCAAATTAATGTGGGCAGGGTAAATAGGTAGAAATAGAGATGAAACAGGACTGGTCATGAGTTAATTACTGAACTTGGATGACAGGTATATAAGGGTTTATTATGTCTTCTATATACTTTCATATAGGCTTAAATTTTTCCATAATAAATTACTTAATGCACTAAGGCATTTAAGATTTATTTTTTAGCCAAATGAAGTCTACAGAAGTTTTCTGCTAGAAGCAATATGATTAAAAGGGAAGTAGAAAAGGCAAATTCAGCAATAATTTGCACAATATTGAAGTCGAGAAAGACAACAGACAAGGAGATCAGTTAGGAGTCTCTTATAACATCTTGAAATATATTGTTAAGAGTCTGGTCATATTGGTGCCAATAGGAACGAAAAGAAAAATGTAATTGGAGTGACTTTGAGGAACTGTCAAAGTTTAGTGCTCCTCAAAGAGGAGGCACTAAGCAAAAGTAGATTCAGAGATGACTCAAAAATTTTGAACCTGGCTGATTTTGAAAATAGTAGTGTCATGAATACAAATAGGTTGGTCAAGAGGGCAAATCGCTGGGGGGGAGGTGACAAATTTACTTCTAGACATCAAGTTTGAGAGGCTGAAATGACAACTTGCTACTTGACGTATAAATTATTATTTAGCTATATGTGCGTAAACATGATGTCATTTATTCTCTGTCCCCAACTATGATGACTGATTTTAAAATAAAGTCATAAATTAAAATTCTATAATAAAATAATTAAATAAATAATGTAGGTCAAATCTTTTTGGAACTATTATGATAGCTCAAATTCTTCTTTAATAGAAATACTTTCTTGGCATATTGTAACCATTTCATTTATATTCATTTTCCTGTAAAAATGTCTGTTTTATGAACTCAGAAGCAAATCCATATGCTTCTTTTATATCACATCCCCTGTCTCTACACAACTAAACATATAAAGCAAGAAAGACATTGTAGGTGTCCATTAAACACCAAGTTTTCTGGCCAATCTTCTCATGTATTGCTCATGTATTCTTCAGAAGAATAAAACTATACTGTCACAAGATAATTGGAAAGCCTTCTGAGCCCTCTTTAAATAAGATAAGTCTTATATTGTAGCATTATTAACACTGAAAATAACTTCTCCTAGTTCCACATATGTATAGAAGAAACTATGTCAAACAACACTTTTGAATTTCATTTGTTATAAAGAGCAAACAGTTTATGCAATTAAAATTCTTTAGTAACCACAGTAAATTTTACTTCTTATTTAGCATGTCTATACCTGTGAGGATTAGAGTGTTATTTTTAATGGCCTAGAATGACACATTTCCCATGTCCTCTACCTTAGTAAGTCTCTGTAATCAATTGAACACTGTGAGTCTCATCATAAAAAAGTAACTTTTTTTTCAATGAACAAAAAAAAGCAGGACTACATTGTTCTCTAAGCCCTCTGATCCTTGGCAGCCTTTACTCCCTAAATCCCAGCCAATTCTGAGTGCCAACCAATATTGCCAAAGCAAACCCCTGTCTTTCTTTGCTACTTGAAGCCAAGACCCTATCTGACTGCATCATCCTTCATTGTTTGATTGCAAATGAACAAGAGATCATATCATTTGCTTGCTTGGTTTTACAAATAAATAATAGTTAGAGGCTATTTAGATTGGCAATGTGCTAATTCTGCAAAACAATAAAACTGACCCAAACTATCTGAAATCCCAGTGTCTCGTAGCCTGGGTTGCTATGCCTCTCTCTGTCAGAGCATCTGCTTGTAAGTGTTTTTCCCCACTGACCTCTGAAAGCAGGAGGGGAGACAGTAGATCACTGAGTGGTGGGTGTAAGAGGAGGGAATAATTGGAAGACCCTCACAACCTCTCATGGTGTCCATATGTGAAATCTTTCTTTGCTCAGCATATAGAACATTCCTGCAGAAACAAATATTCTTCTATTGAAAGGTAGTCTTTCCTCTTGTTTAGATTACAACTAGTTGGAATTTTCACTTTAACTATTATACATTACAAGTGAAAAAATGACACAGAATGTAAGTGGAAGAGAATAGGTCAAAGATTAGCACCTATTAATATAATTCATTATATTAAGTAGTCAAATCATTAGAAGCCAGTAAGAGTTAGAGAGACAACTGGAGGGGAAAGCCATACCAATTCATATTTGCTTGTGGAATTTAGGAACATAAGTTTATTACTCAGAGTCATCTGAGAAAAAACTACCTTCATGGAACAGGAAGTTTCCATAAGCATCATTTTCCTACTCTGAACATTTTCACACTTGCAACACTTCGTTAGAATCCTTCTCTCTGAACTCTCTTCCTGTCTCATGTATGCATCTCATTTCTATACTAAATGCCAGAGTCTCAGTCCACACTCTCTTAACTCCAGTTCCGCAAGAACAAATATCATCCTGTTTGTTTCCATAGGATGTTAAACTTAACTCAATCTTGACACCTGATATATTCTGCTATAATTGTGTCTTTTCCATTAGATTGCATAAATCTTGAGGGTACAGATATGGTTTCATCCACCTTTTTATCA
Source organism: Micronycteris hirsuta (assembly GCA_004026765.1). Taxonomy (NCBI): domain Eukaryota; kingdom Metazoa; phylum Chordata; class Mammalia; order Chiroptera; family Phyllostomidae; genus Micronycteris; species Micronycteris hirsuta. The sequence goes on along the minus strand of PVJI01011592.1, from coordinate 43,697 downwards.
CCAACACTAAACCCACTAAGTGAAAGTAACAGAGAAGAGCTCAAAACACATCTGTCAAATCTAAGTGAAAAGAAATTGTGTAACTTATCTCGTTGATGGTAGAAGCAAACATCTCCCAAGACACATCTCTGTTGGCTCCCCTCTACATAAAAACCTCTTAATTTTTCATCAAATAGGAGCAAGATTTCTATATCTTAGAAAATATAAGTGCAGTAAGAACTTCATTAAATAGTAAAAATATTAAGCATTTTTATTCAATTTGATTTTTTATTTTCTAAACTTCTCTTAACAAACTGTATTTCTTACTGAAAGTGCACTTTCATTTATTTATCTCACTTCTAACATTTTTAAAAAGATTTTATTGATTTATTTTTAGAGAAAGGGAAAGGAAGGGAGAAAGAGATAGAATAACATCAATGTGTCAATGTGTGAGAGATACATCAACCACACGCCTCTCACACTCCCCCCAACTAGGGGCCTGGCCCACAACCCAGGCATGTGCCTTGACTGGGAATTGAACCAGCGACCTTCTGGTTCACAGGCCAGTGCTCAATCCACTGAGCCACACCAGCCAGGGCCATTTTTTAACTTTTTATTTTAAAGGTTTTTTATTTATTTTTAGACAGAAGGGAAGGGAAGGAGAAAGAGAGGGAGAGAAACATCAATGTGTGGTTGCCTCTCACATGGCCCCCACTGGGGACCCGGCCCACAACCCAGGCATGTGCCCTGACTGGGAATTGAACCAGCGACCCTTTGGTTCACAGGCCACGCTCAATCCACTGAGCTACACCAGCCAGGGCCCATTTTTAACATTTTTAATTTGACATTTTGTATTTAATATTTTAATATAACTAGGTAGTTTTGACTGATCAAAGAAGCTATGCCCTCAGTAACTGACATTTTTCAGACATTCTGCTGCTAATTTAAAGTTTACAAACTTGAATAAGACAGGCACTGCCATTGAGAGATTCATGGCTTATTAAAGAAGACAGATTAGTCAAAAATAATTAAAATGTAACATCCTAAGATCTATATAAGTATGAAAGTACATAGGAGTAGGAAAAAATAAAATGATTTGGGAATGACACAACTTAATGAATAAAAGTAATGATAAAATACTTTGTTTAATTCTTATATTGACATTTACCTCTATTATTATTGCTGGATGATCAATTTCCTAATTAATATGTAATATTGAGTGAGTGCCTACTATGTACCAGGCATGTTCTAAATCCTTTATGTGTATAAAAGTATTGAATCCTCTAAGAGCCCTCTACACAAACAATAGTATTATATCTAATTTTACAGATTAAGATACTGAGGCAGAGGGGTGTTAAGTAACTTCTCAATGTTTAAAAACAAAAATTAGTATTGGCAACTGGGATTCAAGTTTATCAGGCTGGCTCTAGAACGTCAGTTCCTAACCATTCCCAAGTCAGTTCCAGACTATCTCTGAGTTCAAGGAGCATGATTTCTACATCTTAAATCTTTTTTCGTTATTTTATATAAACTTTTGAAAGAAATTCGACCAAATCTTGGAAACTCAAATGCTCTCTAGAATATTACTTTTGTCATCAAAATCGAGGTGAATTTTTGTCTACGAAGTCCGTCCCCCCACGCTTCGTGAATAAAAGGTTACTTGTGTTCTCTATCACATTTTACAGTCCCGGTAAAATGGCATCGTCTGCATGACTGTAGGTTTGTTGACTGGGTGAAACAAAGGAATGCTGTGCACAGAGAGCAAACAACAGGGCTCTGTGCTCTCTCGCCTCGCCGCAGCATCACAGAACAAGGCATTCTAGTTTGCTTCAGGCATGACTTCTCTAAGACTGTTCACAAAATCCATTCAATACACTCCAACACACTTTAAAATAAAAAATTCAGTGAAATTAATGAAAAGGATCATTACATAAAAGATAACTACTTATTATGGTACTCATGAAAAAGGGCCCAATTTGTTTATTTATTCATTTATTTGCCCAGTAAATATCTCTCTAAGCAGTGTATGATTCTAAATATAAGAATTAAAAAGATTAGTTATGACATGATTTATTTAAACAGTGCAAAATTTCTCTGGAGTAGAATCTACTATGAGCAAAGTCAAAAGAAAAACAACAAAGCAAGAAAAATAATTTAAGACATACGGTATTGATAAAGGCAAATGTTCATGATATGCTGTGCAAAATGTTCTTATAAATCAAAGAGAAAATATGAAATGTATTATAAAAGGGCAATGATGTGAATATACAAGTCATAAAAAACAAAATACAAATAATCAATATCTGAAAGTATGTATACCCTCAATCTCACTCATAATGAAAGCACTGGAAATATTACAATATAAACGAGACCCTATTACCCTCCATAAAATCAGCAAAAACATTAATTAGTTTTCCATTTCCCAAAGTTGGCAAGAAAGAGGCAAATGGGCACTTTTATACCTTACCAGTGAAGTTGTAAAATGCTACAACATCTAAAGGAAATTAGCCTTTTGTCCATTGCACAGTGGGAAGTAAGTAAATGTTGGATAAATGAAAAAATGTAAGTCCCTTCTCACAGATGCCATCCTCATATAATTCGACATACTTTTGTAAAATAGTAAGCAAATTAACTTTTAACAATAGAATTAATTTCTGATATCTAGATTCAGGGCTTCTTAACCAGAGTCAAAATTAAAAACATCAGTCTTAGTATCATGACTTGAACACATTTGGGAAAGTCTTGCAGAGATCTCATCCTCATGGATTATCAAAACCAAGAAAAATTCCTCCACGTACCTCTCCCAGGCAGAAGGAACAAGAGTGTAAACTACAAAAAGAACTGACCTACCAATAGACTCGGTCCCTGCAGAGGTAGCAGCAGCTTGATGCCCAGTATCTCAAGCCAAAGGTCACCTGGGCTCATGCAGTGTGAAAAGATTGGAGGGAGTCATCCAGGTAATAAATGACAAAGCCTGAACTAAGATAGGAACACACGTTACACCTAAAAGTTAGATTTGGATGATATCGAGGATATCACTTTATGGATGTGCGGGTACATATCACAAAGTATCCAAGTTACTGCCAAATTTCTGACTTGGAAAACTGAATGATGATGGTACCACTCCTCCATAAAATAAATAAAAGCAGTGTTCAGAAGTTTGTCTCTTAAGGCAGATCTCAAGTTTGATTCCAAGTTCTATTGCATACCAGCTATGTGACCCTGCCCAAGTTATTCCCTTTCTCAAATCTAAAATAGGAATGACAATAATGTCTATTCATAACATTGACATGGAGATTAAATAAAATAATAGTTTAGTGCTTAGTATCAAGTTCTTGGGACAGTGCCAGGAACACAGCAAGGTAGTATAATTGTTAGATTGTTAATATTATAATATTAGTTTAAGGATTTGAAATATTTATCTTTGTTGAAAATTTATAATAATAATGGATGTGCCCATGTTTGTCCTCAAGACCACGGACAATGGACACGGTGACAAAGGCTGTCAATGCACTCAGACAGAGACTGTTGCTCAGCCGGAGTCTGTTCTTGCTCAGCCAGAATAATGAGCACATGTCCTAGGAAAACAGCGCTCTTCCTCCATGTCCCTGCCAGGCAGAATGTATCACTACTCCCCTAAATAGCTCCGCTCCAAACAAATGGTATATTTAGGATGCCCCAAATATCATATGAATGCTGCCAATTCCTTGTTCCTCCTCATGTTTTCCCTTATGCTCTTTACCATTTGATGCCCAAGGTCCTTCTCAAACTCTTCCTCCTTCACTAGCTATTTTACGGCAAAGTGCTTCCCTCTTTTGACCTCATAACAATAAGAACTTAATTATTTCACTCATTCTTACATAAATCTACCCTTTTGTCTTATACACTGCATTTTTCAAACTAAATATATATTTTCTAAAAAATCAAACTCAGGATGGGGGAAAGGGTATACAATCTTATACTACTTTGTTACCCCTGTGGTTGTTTTCTACAGTATAATGCACAGCAGATTTGTGTAAACACATATTCAGTGATTGAATGATAGTTGTAGCTTCCCTCAACGATGAAGACAGAGGATAGGATGAGATTTAGTTGAAGATTCCAGAATTAAAACAAATATCGCTAGAGACAACTTCTGAAAGGGTCTGCCCCCTTATCCGATATAGGTTAGCTCTTAGGTTCATCAGCTACAAACCTCAAGACGTCACCACCAGGGTCATAGGTTTCCTCTCCGTCCTCCTGCTTTTCGTCATCTTTGGAACTTCAACATCTGTGCTGACCACTCCCCAAACCTGTGGCCACATAGTGAGTACATAACCCTAGAAATCTTCATTCATTCTCCATTTTATTGCTAATTTGTTTTTATCACACCAACTTTTTTTAGTAACCGAAAAATAACTTGGCAGTTGTTACACAATAATGGTTAAAAATATGAAATCTAGAGTTAGTCAAAGTTGCTGAAATCTCTTTTTGGGAACTTACGAGCTATATAACACTGAGCAAGTTAGTAACTGTTGAGAGAATTCTTCAGGGCATTTCTGTACCTCTTCTATCAGGTTTTATTCTACGTTATCTGTACAAGTATGTTAGTATAGCAGTCAGCCTTGGAAGATACAAAAAGTGTCTCCCTCTGGGAGGGAAGACAGATTTGTTTCCTGACTAAGATAATAAAGACACTGTCTCCTTCTGGGGCAAATTTTAAGCAGATTTGCTAGCAGCCTCTTATGAGACTGGGAGTTTCCTAAGCTTAGAGTTCTGAGCTGTGACACATCCCCACCGCATGCAACATTCACCGGGGACATTCAGTACCACCCCACTGGGACCTGAGGGGCAAAGGACCATGACGCTCTTGCCACCTGCTATGCCATGAATAATGAGGTCATTTGTGTCTGACTGGGGAGCCTTTCATTTCTGCTAGCATCCATGAACACGTGGCTGGCTAACTTGTTAGCTTGCAAGAAGGATAAGAGCTCAGACCTATCACTGTTCTTAATAGTAACCTCTTTATGCCTCAGCTTCCCTACCTGTAAAATGGAGAGGGTGTTTTAAGACCAGCCTGGGCTTCACAGCTGGACTCTTCAACAGCGTTTGGTGACTCTTGACTGCCTCTTTGCCAAACCAAATTCCATGTTTCCCAGCCCAGTTCTGATGGTGACTCTGCGGCACTGACAGTGTAAATCATTCTCCCCTTGAAAGTTTCCAGTCCCTAGGCTGTGACTCTGCACTAAGCTTGCTTTCTTCCTACATTTTTGTCCCTCTTTAGCTCCTTCCTAAAATGTCACACACATACACAGAAAGGAGGTTTTGCAAATGTCCTAAGACAGTCCTAAATTTCCACAAAATATTAATGATACAACAGAAACCCACTTTTTTTTTAAATGGAGGAAGAAAAAAAGCAGTAATTGGAATGAGGGGTAGACAGAGTCATGAGATCTTTATCAAAAGGAGTTAAGCATTACAAGAAACCTATAAAATGTTGAGTCACTCAATTACTTAGATGGTCAATATTTATTATTCTCTAATGTCTAATATTAATTAAATATTTGCAAAAAAATACTGGAAAGAAAACAAGAGATATGCTGGCTGTAAGCTACATGGCCAAGTGACCGCTGACACACAGTGAGAAACGATGGAAAGATGACAAACTTTTAACACATTAACAGATCCCAGGGAATCCCAGCTCCAGCTTTTAGTAGTTTTAAGAACTTTGGTTAGTTACTTAATCTCACCAAGCTTCAATTTACTCATTTTCCAAATGGGATAAGATTATCTACTTTGAGGAATTGTTGATGGGTCACCCTGACCGGTGAGGCTCAGTTGGCTGGAGCATTATCCCATGAACCAAAAGGTCATGGGTTTGATTTTGGGTCAGGACATATGCCTGCATTATGGATTCTCCCCCACCAGGGTGTGTGTGAGTGGTGGCTAATCAATGTTTCTCTCTCAAATCGATGTTTCTCTCCCTCTTTCTCTCCCTCCCTTCCCTTCTCTCTAAAATCAATGAACATGTCCTCAAGTGAGGATTAAAAAAAAACAAATTATTCATGGGTTAGCTCAATATATTTTATCTACGGTGAATATAACTATTTCAAAATTGAAATACTGAAGAATTGCTTCTTAAGAAATTAACAGAAGAGCTGAGAGACATTTCTAAATATTTCCCTAAAGCAACAGTGCCCTTTTTGGCACCAGAGACCAGTTTCATGGAAAACTATTTTTCCACGGACCCGAGGGGGTGGGATGATGAGGGATGGGAGGAACAGTTTGGGGATGATTCAAGCACATTACATTCAAGCTCACCTCCTACTGTGTAATCCAATTCCTAACAGGCCCAGACCGGTCCTGGCCCATGGCCCGGAGGTCGAGGACCCCTGCCCTAAAGGACATAAAATTGTGTAATGTGGTACTATACTTACCAAACACAGCATTATAGAACTTAAACTCTGGTTTCAATAAAATTCAAGATGAGAAAATTCCTTAGTGTCAGACTTACATAACTCAGTGCTTGTCTGAGAAAACCACTTACTAGACTTGATGCACTTACCTGCAACAGGAAGTCAAAGAGGGCCATCTTGGACCACTCCTGGTGATGCACTCCAGTACAACCCCCGTCAGCTTTGGGTGCTCGGCCGTTCTGCCAGCACTTCTGCTTTAGCAACTTCTGGTAAGTCCCCCAGGTGAGCTTAACAGAAGAGTGGGTCTCATTACTTGTTGGAGACAAAGATGAATCCCAGAAAATGACAGGACATGGGCGGCCATCTAGGGAAATGGAGACACAAACATGCTTTTAGCCTGCTATTGCTCAGTGCGCGCCCTTGGGCAGTCACACATTTTCACAGCTTCTCTCTCTCACCTGCCGAATGTGAGAGTTTGATTAGATGCGACTTTATGATCCCATTGTCTTCTGAGGCTTTAATATTTTATACCTCAATGATGCTTCCTGAGAGAAGTCTTTTAAAACGGAAAGGTATTGTTAGATCATGAAAAAAATTTTAGGCAAGATACTTTATAGATGTGGCAACAATTGGCCACTAACCACCAATAACAACGTCCTCTGGTTAATGTGGTTTTATTCCACATCTAAAAGTAGCCACCGCAAAAAAGGAAAGAATCCAGACATTTATAATCGTCTATTCAGTGTCTGAGTGGAGCTACTCTCTATTTGCAACAACTGTCTGATTTTCTGAAGCCACATTATGAAGAATTTTTAGAAGTCGCAAATTTAACAGTGAAATTGTATGGTTCACACTAGTTCACTATAATCTCCAAAGAAAAAAAGCAAGAGTGTTTTTTTTTTCTTTTTTGATAGAAACATCAGTGCTCTTGGCAATAGATCACGTACTCACATACAACCTCACAAAGTGCATTTAAGCAAATGTCATTTCTTCAACTGCAAGTGTACAGATGATTTTTCAAAATATCTGTCACCCAAATTGTTTTTATCTCACCCTTGATCACTTAGAAATTTCATTGCTGAACTGCATACATAGGATAAGCCTGGCTGGAGTCACAGTGAACAGGGAAGACCGACGGAATCCACTGAATAACACTTCGAGCTTAAAACCAGTAACATCACTGCCAAGGTCCCATTTCTACCAAATAAAGGCACCAAGCGATGACACTGAACAGGTTTGCTTATAACTGAAAAATTAGAATGACGCTCTTTGGGAAAAAAAAAAAAAAAAAAACAATTAAGTCACAAAGATCTGAGAAAGCCCACTCCACTCATTCTCAGCAGGCCTGGACAACAAAAGCCTCTGAAATTATGAGTGGAATGTCTAGACACAACACAGGAATTTTTAAAAGCCCTTTGAAATAACTTAAGAGGCTGTCAAAATATAACTTTTCCATTTTGTTCAAGGCCTTCATTTTACCACCTTGCTTGCCTGCCTTCTTGCAGAGTTCTTATCTAACCACTCTTGAATTTGCTGCTACGGTGACCTCAGTAATTTTAACGGCCTTCACTTAATCATTCTAACCACCTGTATTCCATTTTTGTTCAAAAAAAAAATCTTTCTCCTCTTAGCCTTGAATTTTAGGCCAGGGTATGTGAAAGCCCTTTAGATTGTGAAGAATATGCCACAGCCATTGTAATACAATTAAGAGAAAAACAGAAAAAAAAACAAAAAACAAAAAACATGAACCATTAATAAAGAACTTCATTTTTAACATTGCCACTCTCTCTCTTTTTTTAAAATATTATTTTGTTGAATGATTTGGGACTATTGGGACCTAATTATCTTCTTAGATATAAATATAATTTTAAATGAGGGTACTCCAAATATTATGCCAATTTTAATAATAATAATAATAATAATAATAATCTATTCCAGGCAAAAGCAGTCCATTATGCAGCAGGAGATATACATAGACCAGTGTAACCAAGTACGAGCAGAAGACAAAATGTGGGTACAAAGACGTGGGTACTTCAGACTTTTGAAGATAAACACCAAGAAGCGCTATCAGTCAGTGTCTTTGGACCCAAGTTGCAGAGAGCCCTCGCATTCCCAGTGCCAGGACGTATTCAAAGGGAGCTGAAACCTGACACTGAAGTTGAACACCACAAATCCACCCAGGAGAAGGCGGCACAGTCTCCTGGGCAATTCACTTAAGACCCTCATAGAAACAAGGAAATGATCTAGATAAACAATTGAAATGGTTAATTAACAACCCTCTGAGCTGTCTTTCCTTTCCTTTGGAAACATTTGTTTCTTATTTTAAAAGTAATTAAAAGTAAACCTACTCATTTCAGGAATCATCGAAAAACATTAAAATATGGAGCTAAGAAAACAAAAACACTATAATCTCCTATCCCAGTTATTTGTTCTGTTATTTGAGTATTTACCTCTGGCATTTTCCCATGGCTTTCTTTCTCACCTGAAAGACAGGTGAGAACGTTAAATTTCTGTTTTTAGAAATTTCAGTATAGGTTGTGGTTAGAGTTCAGACTCTGGAATCCTACAGACTTTTCAATTATGGTCACATTACTTCTTAGCTTTTAACATTATACAAATTTATAACCTCTCCTTGCTCGTCTGCAAAATGAGGGTGATAAGTGTACCTTCCAAAAGGATTTCTTAGGACAAAAGGGTTCACACACTTAAAATTCTCAACCTGGTACCTAACATATATGCATATCCCAGGAAGGTTTTGCTATAATTATTATTATTATATATATATATATACACATTGTACAATTACATAATTTATAGTCTTCAACTAGCCTGTATTTGTTTATTGAGCATCTACCATGTACCAAGCACTATTCTAGACTTCAATTAATTAATGTTTCTTTTCTTCGTTCATAAAGCTTACATTTCCACCAGAGGAAAGAGGCAAAAATTATGCTAAGAAAATAAACTATTTGGGATCCTCTTTGACATACAGTTTGTTATAACTATTTCACTAAATATTGTATCATAAGCATTTGTCTTACAATGAACTGTTTTTTAATAGAGTCGCTGTAACTATGATACAGTGATCTAGTCCAGTGGTCAAGCAGACTTGGTTAAGGGCAGATAGTAAATATCTGGGTCTTTGAGGGCCACGCTTTGAACAGTCTCCATTGTCGCTATTCAACGACGCAAGTGCTCAACTGTTGTAGCATGAAAGCAAAGACACTATGTCAGTAAATGGCCTTGACTGTGCTCCAATAAACTTTATTTCAAGTGTCATAGTAGTAGTATTCTTTTTTTCAACCATTTAAAATCTTAAAAACCATAAGTAGCTTACAGGCCACACAAAAACAGGCAGCGGGCCCTCTTTGTCCTGCAGACTGGTGTATCAACCCCTGATCTCGTCTACGAGGACACAGCATTTCACTGGCCACTTCTGTACTTTAGATCATCAACTGTTTGAATGGTACATTCTCTATACTATTGTTTAAAAAGTTCTCCAACTGCCAAAGGGAGCTTTCAGCTGATAGGAATAATTGACCTTCAATTAATATTCTATTTTTCTCTACACCCATTCATGTTCCCTTAGCAAAATATTTTGGAGCTCTCACATAAAGACATCCACCCTGCCCTGCTGGAATCAGGGTGCCTCAGCAAAAGGGGCTTTACAGAAAGTGAGGGAAAGGCAGGGGGAGCAGCAATTTTCATGCTGAGCCCCCGGAGCAGGGGGGGCGCTGGGGCCTTTTGACACTCGGGCCAGCTTGCTCTGTATCCACACATACGGCCCTTGAGAGTCTAAGAGTAGTCAGGATGGCTCCAGACCTCAGAGCTAGGAGTCTAGAATGTACTGGGACATGGACCTAAGCCACCGCTGTGCTGGAACAAAGAAGGTATATGTCACCAGCTAAATACCTGACCACGAGATTCCCCATATCAGAATCCCTGTAGTCACTGGCATCCTGCTGGAAACCGGTAGAATCTTCATGGCCTCCTCCTCTCTCCTTCCAGGTTGCTGCAGAATCAGCCCTTCCTGATCAGATTGCCAGGACACCTGGAGCAGATCAGCAGGTGACTCCCTCAGCGACACGCCGTAAAAGCCCTTCCCCCCTTTCCCTGGGGCTGTGGTCAGTGTGGACCCCGCCTGCCCGACTGTAGTGCCCCTCCTCCCCTTGAATAAAAGCCCTTAATTGGACTTTTCTGGCTCCGCGGGTCCTTTCTTAGCTACCTCAGCTACTTAACAGTAATACTGTAAGAATTCCGCTTTTCATAAATGACGGCTGTTAAAAGAAGTAACTGAACTTTGATAGATCTGAAGGGATGACAGAAAAACAGCCTCTGAAAACTGGAAACGGATTAAAGGAACTTACCCTGAAATCTTTCAGAGATGAAGGACATTCATCTCTTCACATCCAGGTTTGTCAAAATGACATACACTCTAGAGAAATCTTAACAGTGAAGAGGTGAAATTCTAACTGTCAGAGTGGTGAGAAAGCAGGTTTTAAAAGCTACGTGGGCGTTCAAAAGAATTAAAGGTGACCCAGCTGTCTTTTAAAATGAGACTTGCCAGCCAATTTCCCCCCCCAATCTCAATATTATCCCTGAATTCCAATGCTCTACCAAGCTGATTTAATTCAAAATCACAAAAAAGACATCCTTTTGAGAAAATAAATGTGAAAAATCACTGGGAATGAACTCCTTTGCCTGGTTTTATGAAATGCCCTTCACTTTGAACACCAGCTGACTGGCTTTCTTGAACTGTATGTGGATGCTGAACATGTTGGAATGACTTGTGCATGTTAGTCTGTATTTGTCACTGAGCAAAACTAAACAAAAAATGGCCTGAGCACTGAAATCAAAACTCTTTTCTGTCACGTGAGCCAAGGTTCCGGGACTCCTTGTAAACAAGGCAAAAAAGGAAAGTGCCAGTCCAGCTCAGATCCCTTCACTAAAAACAACTCAACAAAAGCCACTGCAGGAAGCAAGGGCCACTCCAATCTGAGGCTTGTCTTTGTTCTAAAGAACAAATTCCGTGAGGTTCCATTGCCACTGCCCAGGCGTTGCAGGAAAACCTGAACGCTGCAGGTCTCTAACCTGCTGATGTTTAAACTCCAATGACAGCATAGCAGGCGTCCAGCGGTTAGTGATCCCTTAAGTACTGTTCGCTTGTGGCAGTGATTTCCACACGTGTGTAAACACACAGTCCTGAGAATCTACACGTTTTGAGCACAGCTCCGTGTGACTCCTGTGTGAGCAAGTGTGGATCATGTCTATGGGATGGGAATTCTCTAATAGGAATTTGGCAAAGGTGTATCTTAAAAAAATTCCGGCTTGCTGATCTCTGTATATTGCTTTCACCTGGTCCTGTCTGCCACCAGACCTGAATCAACATCCCAATGCCTTGCTATGAGTAATCCTACCTGTTCTGCTTAATCCCATGAATAATCAATCCTATGTAAATTGCTAATGCCCCTGATAAAAACCCTGGCTGGGCAAGCCAGGGGGCTTTTTCCTGAGATAGGAGGAATCAGCCACGTGGCCCCGGTCTCTCTTTCCCCGCGTGTCTCGGTATGAGGTTCATACACGCATTGGGTCACGGTCACCCACGGGTATCGGCAGGTCCGATCTACCCCGTGTCATTCGCTCTATTTTTTGGCAGTAGGGTTTTGGCAATAAAAGTATTAGACTGAAGTGAAGGAGAAGGTCAGCTCTCTTGGCGTAGAGCTGTGGAATGTGAACAAGTTCATCAACGTGAGCCCTGGGAAAATAGGAATGCAAGATTCTGTAACAGCCTGGAGGACGGAGAAAATGTGAAGCATTAGATGAAATTTCACTCCTATTTGGGATTTTAAGTGTTGTTAACACACTTATTTTAATTTTTTAAAAAGGTATATATACAATTGTCCCTTTATTGTCCTCAGATGGACTTATTGGTTCCTGTGTTCCAGATAAAAAGAATCCAGAGTGAGGCATGCTGAAAATGGAAGCCCAGCTCTTCGAGAGCTTCCAGTGCAGTAGAAACAGATAAGGGCACATGCATAATGATGATCAAATGAGCTGTTTGCCTGTTTAATGAGTGTTTTGATGGGAACAACTGAAGGACTAAAATAAAAACTGAGCTCTTGGTATAAGGCCAAGAAATGAAGAAATGCAATGCCCATGAATAGCAAAGTGGTGAAATGCCGCAGTTAATAAGGAGAACCTTTGCTAAAAAGGAGCTGAGAGTATGGTGTAGGGAAAAAGAAGTCATAATGTTGATTCTATTCTTGACTCCATCACTGGTGTCCCCAGGACTTGAGCCAAGTCCTTCAGCCACCCTGACCCAGGCATGGGGTTCCCTCAGGTGCAAAGAATATCTGCCAAATCAGTCTGGCAGGGCTGTGTGACAAGCCAATAAAATACTTAAAATGCAGCACAGTCAAGTATGAAAAAGGCAAACCTATGCTCAGATTTTATGACTTAAAAATGGGATAAGTGGTTAAGAGGCAGAATTCCACAGATTTTACATGTATAGATTCTATACAGCCAGCCAAGTTTTGGATATAGGGACTTGTCTTAGAAATACATTTCTGGGTGATTTAGGATACCTTGTTCAAACAAACAAAAATAACCCTATTCACTTATCTAATAGTTTTTCACTTCAAAACCTGTTTTCTCTAGGTTGAGCTGAGTTAAAATAATCTCTGTATTTCCTCAGGAGTTTGCTAAGTGCGGAGCTGAGGAGGTAGGCAAGGAAAATCTCTTGTGACTTCCTTCATCACAAACTACTTAAACAATCTAATCATTAATTTTAATTTAAAAAGTGTCCTTCTTTGTTCTGAACCTTTGACTAACGACAGGAACTTCCGCTTTCTAGGTCTGCCCTGGACTTCAACTATGTAAATGGAAACTCCCAGACGCTTCCTATCTCAATATTCCATTTTAAAAAAAAACAGGAATCAAACTGGAATTCAAAGGGTGGTGCCGATGCAGTCATTGTGCCAGGCTCCATAAACAATCACATTTTGCAAACGAAGTCTTGGTCACATCAGGGTGGCCCAATCCGGGGCAATTCATTGTTTATTGATGTAGATAAGGGAACCATGAATTCCTGACAAGAGTGACCTTCACACAGTGCAAAGCTCATTACATCACTACTCTTCTTAAAAACCCTTCAATAATTCCCCATTATCAGCAAGGCAATATCTATGTTTTTACATGACATAAAACCCACCCACTCTCCACAACTATATCTTACCTCATCCTCACCCACAACCCCCCACAACCCTCATCTCTTTTTTACAGAACTATTTGCATTTTCCTAGTCTGCCTTCATGCAGTTTTTACACATCTATTTTTTTACCCTTCCTACACCTGCTCCATGTCACTCCACCCACAGTGACTTTTAAGAACCAGTTCTGACATTACCTCTCCTAAAAGTTTTTACAGTCCCCCCACCTACCCTCTCATACACACACAAACACACACACACAAACACACACACAAACACAATGGGAGCAGTTCTCCTAAAAATATCTCCACAGAGGTCCTTATCGTACCCTTCTGGCATGACGGATTTGCCTAGCTGTCTGCTGCCCTCCAAGCTGAGAGCTTGGAGAAAACAGGGACCATTTTCAAATCATCCGTGGATCTCCAACTCCTGACATAATGTCTAAGCCTAAGCAAGCATGCTAAGTTGTGATTAATGAATGAATGAATTTTTCGGAATCCCCCAATTTTCATCTACGGCCCTTTGGTTCTAAGGAACGGTCGATGGGCTCTGAATAAAACTTTGGTTGGTGTGACATCCTAGTAAGTAGTGATTTCACTGTTCTTACTCTCAATGAATTGGGAAGGACTGGAGAGCAACTGGAGAAACAGGTGGGATGTGCAGAGGTTTCCACACCCTCCCTCTACCCAGCTTGTGCTCAGTTGTCCTCATCCAGGTCTCCGTAGCTCTATGGGACCCTGGAACGGTGAAAACAGGGGTGGTGGGAACACCACGGCCTCTCTCCTCCTGACCCCAAATCACTGCCATGAGAAGGGAAACAGGTGAACATCATGGCTACATTAAAAAACAAGACCAAAAGGCAGGGGGAAAGCGGGTTGCAATCTGGATACAGGATGAATGGGGAAAGCCCCAGGCCTCAGCCACTGGAGGCAAACACGGCACGTGAAGGGCGGATGGAAGACAGTGATGAGGAACGAGGCTAAGGAGTCCTTCCCAACCGACATCTTCATCACAGCCCCACTGCTCACAACCTGTGGGCCCTTAGACGACTTACGTTCCTCTCTGAGCCTCATCTTCTCCCACAGAAAAATCCGTCCAAGAATATCTGATGTATGGGGCTGTTGTAAAACTTAGTGAGATAATGAACGTAGAGTGCCGGGCACTCCACAAATGAGATACTGGCATTATCTGCTTTCAACTCCAAGCACTTGCTTTAATTGACAATTTTAGGTGCTTTTTACTTAGCACCTAAACATCAGTCTAGATAAACAGACTAAGAAAATCTAAGGAAACACCACAAAGAGCTGAATCAGCTTAAAAACTGGATGAAAATAAAAGGTAACATTTATTGAGTGTTACTATGCACTAGGTACCATTCTAAGTATTTTATGTCTATCAACACAATTTTTCATAACACCTCTATGAAATAAGCACAATTATCATCATCATTATTTTTATTTTCATCATCCCTACTATACTAATGAAGAAATAAGGTACAACGAGATTAACTGTCCTAGGTCACACAGCGCTCAAGTAGTGACACCAGGATTCGAACTCAAGTCTACATTGTCAGTTATGGGCTGAATTTTTCCCTTCAAAATTCACATGTTGAAGCTCTAAGCCACAGTACCTCAGAGTGTGACTGTATCAGAAATAGGTCCTTTAAAGAAGTAATTTTAAAATGAAGACGTTGTGGTGGGCCCTGATCCAATATGACTGCCGTCTCCTCATGAGAAGAGGAGCTTAGAACACGCAGACACAGAGGACAAGCCATGGGGAGGGCACAGCAGCAAGGCGGCCATCTGTAAGCCAAGGAGAGCGGTCTCAGAAGACATCAAACATACCGACACCTTGATCTGGAACTTCCAGCCTCCAGAACTGTGAGAAAACAAATGTCTGTTGTTTAAGCTACGCAGTTTGTGGTATTTCTGATGGCAGCCCTAGCAAACTGATACACCCGGCCACGCTCTTAACTACAAAGCTATTTGAATTAAAGTCTACACAGCTTCTTCTCCACGCCTAGAGCAGTACCTCACTCACATATGGAAAGTAAATGTTATCGATTACAACTGAACTAGACCGAAACACCAATATCTGCCCATTAACTGAGGTGTGAGGAAGCCCTGGGGCCTGTCTAGTCCTCCCACACTGTATTGTCCTTAGGACTGAGACAGCAACAGAATCAGTTCTAATAGAAAGGTCATGACCTTGAGATCAGCCCAGTGTTGAGTGAATCCTGAAATCAGTGGCAAAAAGAAGATTCCCTCCAGGCCACTGAACTCTCACGTGGACTACTAGTGTCAATTCCATGGGAGCAGGGATTCGTGACAGTTTTTTTTGTTTCTTTTCCCCCCATCTCTGGCACATAGCAGGTGCTCAATAAATATTTCTTAAAAGAAAAAAAGGGATAAAGGTGATACTATAGTTCACGTAAACATCATAGGAACAACTTGCACACAGCTGAGGCCCACGCACCCTCTACGTTGTGAGCTCTTTCAACTATTCATCATCCATCCCTCAGTGCCAGCCATGGGTGAGGTCAGGGCCCAAGTGGCAGAGACACAACAGAGAAAGTTACCAGGTTGCCCTGCTCTGTCTGTGAAGGTATGTGATGAGCTAACAAGTAGACACTGGCGCAGAACTGCTGGGAGCAGATGCTCAAAAAACTTCTGTTTGCTGAGGAATGAAAGCGTTGAGCTGACCAGCTCAGTCTGACAGCTAAAGAAATGTCCTTAAGGCTTTTCTGATTGAAGAACACAATGTGCTTTCAATCCCAATTTTAAAAAATAAACCATGACTCCTGTGCTCCCGAATAAACATTGCAAGAAAGTTTGCACATATGTCTAAGATTTCCAGGATTTTGAAGTCTGTGTGTGTTTCCAAGCGGTAAGGGCACCTGAGCTATTCTCATAACTCCCTGCAAAACGCCCCTGTCCTCACCTGAGAGCCGGAAACAACATGAAACACACAGCTGCCATCCCTCTGCTAGGGAAAATGCACCAGCGCCAGCAACTCACAGAGCTGCTCCAGAGTGGAAGAGACCATGTATCTCTTCTGCTTTATAATAAGAGGAGGCGATACAAGTTGGAAAATAGTGAGCAACTTGGGATCTACAATGAATTTCAATGGAAGTTAGTGAGATGCCTGCAGTTTGTCATCTAAGCAGCCTTGACATACAGAATTTCTGGAACTAGGCTGCCTTAATTCAGTACGACAGCTCTGTGGCAATAAAGCAGCATCCTAAAAATAAAGCATACATAATGCATCTTCCATGTGGGACATGAAAAATAGTACAATGCTTAAATGCTACCAAAGTGGTATCCCTTGGGATTCATTCCCATTACTGTGTGGGCTGCCGGGGACAGCTTTGGCAAAGCTGCTAAATCGAAGATTACAGAGCAGTGCTGGATTTTCCTATGCTCTTGACTTAGTCCACTTTGTCTTGTTTTAGACAAATGTTTTAAAGCATTTTGTTAAAATAATTATCTAAATATACCAGCACCTTGCAGTATCTCGTGACCTTTGTAATGATTTATGACTTTTGCAAGGATGGTTTGGCAGAAAACATGCTAATATGTTCAGTTACATTAGCATGCATATGATTGTTTTTGTTAAAACAAGAAAATCTGGTAATTGCTGGCTTGCATTAAAAACAAAAAACAAAAACAAAAACCTCATAGCAATATTATCAATGTTAAATTGTTAGATTGAAAAAGAAAATTAAATAGAAACGTTGGCATGGTGGTAAATCAGAAATCACCATGCTTACATTTGCACATTTTTGTCACTGCCCTATAATTATACCAAGTTATATTTGAGAGGTAGAGTGGGTGAAGTAAAGCAACATGGGGAAGATTTAGTATCACACAGAATTGGGTACAAATCCCAGTTCCATTACTCACTAGCTATGTGTCCTTAGGCAAATTTCATAACCATGCTGAGCCTCAGGATTCCCATATTTATAGCATCAATACTATCTGTTGTGTAGGAGTGTTAAGTAATTTAGTAGACAAAAACACAAATGTAGTATAGGCACTGGAGACTTTATAAAGTCATAATTGAAGATTTCATTATTGCAAGTATGGGTTTTTTTAAGCCCTTTGATGCTATATTTTAAAATACTTTTGCATTTCCTGCAAAGACATGCATGGGATGAGACTCTACTCCAAGGATAACTGCTGGATTCTGTAGTACAGTACCCTGCAGGCATCCTATGTAATCATAACCTTGCCTGCCCCCGAGTCCACCCTTCTCATTTTCTGGGTTATCTTTGGGGTAACTCACACCTGTCAGAAAATGGTCTGGTAAACAGTACAAAGCCAGTAACTCCACTAAATTCACGTATATTCAAGAAGAATCAACTAGAATTCATTGTTATACAATCAAGAACCTATCTCAGACTAACCGGCGCTTATAGCTCTGTACTGACTAGGTAGCCCATGTCAATTTTACTAAGTAAAAAACAAACAAACAAAAGCCACCTGAAGACAAATTTTATAACTGGAACTGTCTTTGGACTGAATCAACAGAAAGCTTCATCTGAGAGGCCGGGGGCTGGGAAATCATTTGAATCGTAGTATTTGATTCTCTTACATCTCCTTTTGCATGTTACAATACATACCTGTTTTACATCCAGGCAATTTATATGACTTTGAGCGAGGTATGTACTTAATTACTCTGGGCCTCTATTTCCACATCCACAAAATGTCTCACACAGTGTACCCACCTCGTACAATATTTATGAGATAAGCACGCACGGTACTTAAAACAGTGCCTGATGTATAGTAACATCAATATTCCTCTTGCCATGATCAAGACTGTTGCTTCCTAAAGGAAAAAAACAGGAGATTTCCATAGCAGCCTGTATGTGTGTGCCAGTGAGTAAATCATCCGTTTCTAGTTATATTAAATAACTAGATATACTAACAGGTTGTGGTGATGGAGAAAGAAGACATACCTTAAGGCCCCTTAAATGATCTGTCCAGGGAAGACTGGTGAAAACAGGAAAGACTTGGACATTGTAAAACAGGGGTTTGAATTTCAGCTGTCTTATTACTTTTCCTTCATCTCAAAATTGAGGTAATAAAAAAAATGTCTACTGCATAGGTTTCTTGGAAAGGTTAACTGAGATAAGCCAAATATCTATATTCAACTAACAATACAGACTAGTTCTATTCTTCGTACTAGGTATGACTTTATTTCCACGAACATTAATCAATAAAGAACAGAAACAACATTTAGAGAAGATAACCTACAGGATTTGCCAGCTACCCAATCTCCTAGATATTAAAAGATTAAAAGATAATCAGAGAAGTTTATACCTAAACTAAATCTTATTGTTCCTATTATGGAAAACTCTTTATCAAATTACATTATAGTGTGAGGCCAGCAGACCATATTGCTGGGCTTTGTAAGAAAAGGCTCTATAAACTTCATTATTTGAATTACACTGAGGATGCCAAAGACCTTTTTCATTACCTCTACAATGACCTCTTAATAAGATCCTCCAGGAGAAATTCTGGTCTGGACTTAGGACCCAAATCAGTAGCACTTGTCCTGAGTATTGGAAGCTGAAGATAAATATAGATTCACTCTTTTGAGTCAGCGAAACAGGCCAAGAATGTATTCCTAAATTCTTCAAAAACATTTACTGAGCACTTACTATGTGCCAGACTCTCCACTAGGCTCTATAAATGCAATAATAAACAAGATAGGAAATATCTCTGCCTTCACAAACCTAGAGACTAGTGGAAAGGAACAGATTAGTAGACAAGAATTATAATACAAAGTGATGAGCCCAGCTCCCACCGGCTACTTTATTCTCCCATCTCCCATTGGGAGCACCCCAAGGAAGCTGAAGGACATATCAGGGTACTGTGCTTCCGATTATATTCTCACGATCCTATGATGACATAAAAAGGAAGGGCAGTATAACATCACAAGGATAACCACATGCCCTGCTTTGCCCAGGACAGCCTCATTGTATGCCTGTTGTCTCAGTGCCCACCAAATCTTCTCTTACTCCAGGGTGTTCCAGTTCGAAAAATAAGTAATAGTCACCTAAGCCCAATAGTTAAGAGCTTATGTTTTAAAGTTTGCTGGGCCTAGGCTCAAAACCTAACTTAGTCATTAACATTAGCTGTGGGAGTCAATTACTTTGCCTAAATAAACCTAAATTTTCTCATTTACTAAATGGAAACAATAACAGTGCCCACCTCATAGCATTGCTGTGTGTGAGAACCATAGGAATCCATGCATGTATGAACTATGTGAGTCAGCTAGTACAGTGCTTAGCAAACAGTGAACATCCAATAAAAAACAGCTTTAGCTTTTACCAACAATCAATTAAAAGTTCGAGAGGCTATCTCACATTCACAAAATCATGATGAACTTTCTGTGAACTTGAGACATTAAAACATACCTGTGAATGTGAAGCACTTAGATATGAACCAGGGTAAATAAGAACTGCCAAACTATCTAAGTAAATCACTGGTATTGCAAGAAGCATCAATTCTAGGATTAATTATAATCCTAAAGCCATTGGAAATCCAGTGGCTTTAGTTCTCAGCCACTGCCAAGAGTTTTAATCCATTCCAGTCTAGACTCCATGGGGATCTCACTAAACTACTAAAGTTCATGGTGACAGGGAATAAGGAAAAACCTGTGAGTTTACAACCTTTTTGGAGTCCTTTTTAGCCTTTGAAGCCAGCATGGATTCACAGCGGCAACTTCTGGGAGTCTTCTGCTTTTAAACCCAAGCCACTGACTCACTCTAGTTTGTATTCAAACCTTGAAAGAGCCTCCAGACTCAGAAAATATCCATTAAATGGCAAGTGCACAGCCACAGGCCAGCCCTTTCCCTGCAACGGAAGTGACTGGCTACATACTCGGAACATGCCAAAATGTCTGTTGCCTGAGAGATTCTTGGAAATCAGGCTCGATAAACAATTGTCATGGACTTAAAAAAAACTATATGGCTAGTCAGCATATATACTGAGCAAATAATCTATTTTTGTCTCATTTTCTTTGTTAAATAAAGGAATTAAATCCATTGTGAAAAAATCAAGAATTTGAAACTAATGTGGTCTGGCTCTGGGCTTCTTAAAAAGATTCCATCTGCTGAAGAGATAACCTACTTCCCCCTTACTTTGGAAAACAAACAAACAAAATTTTGCTTGCTTCCATAATAACCTGCCTAATAATATGTCTGTCAACAAGATCTTTGCCTCCACCCTGGCTTCCTTTCCTCATCATGCAAATTGCCATTGGCTTTAATTAGATTTAATAAGCCACTGGGAAGTGCAGTAAGGGAAATGGGGAGCAAAGCAGATACACTGTAGGCATGTTGAGTACAGCATTTCCCTGAAACTCTCCTATCCTCCCAAAGCTGGGAAAGTAAAGAATGCCAAGCATATGGAAAGAGACGCTGCTGCTGCTGCTGTCCAAATGTGAAACGTGGGAGGAGAAAATCGTTTAGAAAAAGAGAGTGAGAGAAAAGAGAAAATCAAGCCCAAACCCCAACAGCTGCAAATACCAAAGCATGTGAAGCTGTTACCTTGGATGAACTCTGATTTCCTGCTCACAGAGGGCAGGGTCCTGTTGAGCCCCAGGATCCTGTCCAGGTGGAAGGCAAACACCTCACTCATGTCCAAAGGCTGCTTGACCAGCCCACAGGGGCTAGGGCCACAGCCAGGCACGGAGCCAGGGGCACTCCCCTCGAACACCAGCAAGCGCACTTGGCTGTTTGAGGACACTGGCTGGAAGCCCGCCACAGCACCATCAGCCAACAGTCGCATTCTACGGATGTCTTCTTTACTCAGCCACGAGGGGGCGCTCTCGCTGTAGATCCTGATGTTGCTTTCCCTGGCCTTAGGCAGCTGTAAATCTGAACCCCCAACTCGCATTCCCGGACCCCGTGTCAATCTCCAGTGTTTTTCCCCAACCTTGCCCATATTTCCTCTCTGGACGTACCCGGGCACGTCGGCATCAGCTGCCCTTACATCTTCCTGCGGCTGAAGGAATGGTCCCACCAAAGCCTCCTGTCCCAGGGCTGGAGTTACCACTGCATACTTCTTCCTGCGCTTCGGTTTCACTGTGCCACGAATATTGGCGGGCTTGCTTCGCCTGGAGCGTAGGGTAATGTACACCACATTGGGCTGCAGGGTGGATTCATTGTCCTGGGACTCTGGAGGGGCCAGGGTACCATCCAAGGGTATTTCAGGGAAGGGTGCCTCGGCGGTGTCTCGGCTCTGGTGGCGCCCCGTTTCCGCTGCGGGTCTGTGCTGCAGCGATGCGCGCCCCACCTGGCTCACTAGGAAGCCCAGGTAGATGGCACAGGCAGTGCCCAGCAGAAGGTTCCTCCGGGTCCTTGGTCGGCGGCTGCTCCAGAGTTTACACACCCGCGGGACGCAAAGAGAGCAGATGAACCAGTTTATGAGCTGCCCTGGCTTGTCTGGACAGGTCATTTCTCTGCCGCATCCACATGTTGAACAGAGTTTAAAGTCTGCAGTTGTCTCCGGGCGACATGATGCATGATTTCCTGAACTCAGCTGTCGCCTTTGCGTAGGTGTCTAAGTGGTTTACAGTGGGCAGAGATGGAAGTAAAGGGCTAGTGATGGGGTTGGGAATGTTTGTGACACCCGCCACAACAACCCTTTTAAACTCCTATCAGCGTCCCCGAGGAGCAGCGCGGCTTGTTCCTGGGAATGAATGGAAACAGAGTTAACTGAGTCACAATCTCATGCTGGTTAGGTTAGTCTACAAGAGTAAAGGAAAAAGTGACTCTCCTTTCATAAATATCACAACTAATTTTTTTAAATGAAGTGTAAAAACCAGAATCAAGATAGATGTATAAATTGATAGTCAGTATAAACTAGTGAGAACAAGCCGCAAAAATCCAAGAATATTGTATAAGTTGTAACTAGAGTCATATAATTTGATTCTAAAGGAAAAGCATTAAAATTTGACAAATCCAGTCTCTTCCTTTTTGAAATTCAGAAATAATTAAAAATAAGTAATAGATATTTTTTAAACCTACAGCTATTCCATATTTATTTTTTAAATCCTACACTAATTAGTTAACTAAATAACTAGCATTCAAGTTCAGAAATATATTCTCTTAATCTAACACTACGATTTTTCTTCATAATGTTCCATTACTTTACATTAATAGTTATTATGATAAAAAGCCATAAATGCCCATATAACTTAAAAGCAGTTACATTTATTGCCACACCCCCACACAGAAACACAACACACAAATCCGACTGCTTTTATTCCTTTACTTTCCACCAAAGTCAGCTGAAAGAAAATAAAAGGATCTCTTGCTCTGTTTTTTTCTCACGTTATTAAAAAGAAGAAACCATAAGCAACCTTACTTACACAGCTGGCCCCATGCTTGGCTCCAGAAACAATGTAATCCCCGACTCTAATGCAAAGAACTTTTAGAGGCTGAGGCATGTAAGTAGAACATATTTCATGGTCAAGAGTGTTCCTCATTTCAAATATTTCAGCTCGGCTTTAAAAGCTCCCTTGAAAACTACTGATTACAAAGCAAAAAAAAAAAGAAAAAAAACGAAACACAACGATTCCAGCTGCTTGCAAGCTGGTTGCTTATATCCCAATTTCAGACAAGTAATTTTTTTTAAAAAATTGTTTAGAAAATAAACTTTAATTTTAAAATCTGCAAAAGCAAATGCGGTAGAGAGCAGTTTTCATTCAAATAATTTCCCACTTATTTTTAACCCCTGGGTGCCCTCTAGTGTCCTGTTTGGAAACAGACTCAAAAGTGTCAGTCTCAGGGTTGAATTGAGAGTGTTTGCTTAGCCGCAGAATAAATACCTTATAAAATGAGGAATGCTATCACCCCACTGCGCTGTCCACCCCACTTAGCTGGGGATTAAAGCACCAGCGTTCCTAGGACTACGACGCACCTTACCGTCTCGACCGTTTGCAGAAAAGCATTTGTTTCCCACCACTTCTGAGGAGGCCTGGAGGTTCAAAAAAGATGAGAAAGGGTTAACACAAATGAGGAAAAAAATAGAACAGTGAGATAAGGGTGCACAAAGATAGGGAAAGACTTTTGGAGTGTGCAGTTGAATGGAGCAATAGTTCACAAAAAAAAAAAAAAAAAGTCATGGATTCTCTCTGATTGGAGGTTTTTTTAAAAACCGGTTAGTAATTGGCTTAGGTAGTTTGCTTGTCCTGGCACAAAGGCAGGGGTGGATGACCTCCGGGCCTCACTGAGGCTTATTCTTTTGGCTTTCATGGCCAATAGAATCAGAAGGCAGGAAGGGGATAGGATTGTTTTCCCCCCTGGAAAAGAAGTTTGTGATACCAGGGTGTGTGTAAGAGATCAGCGTATGGTAGACAATCCTAAAAATACATTTTACAAAGCAACGGAGATTAACAAGTTGTGATCTATAGAGAAGGAGAAACTTCCAAGTGATAAAGTGACAAAAATTATAATAGAACTGTTACTTTAGCACTCTTAAAACTCAGACCTCTCTTCCTCTGTAAACGTTCTGCCACCTGGGGGAAAGAGAAGGTGCAATTCCAATATTGACTGAGCCTAGAAGTACCTGTTGATTTGGGATAAACTTCCTAAGAATTCAAGCATCAAAGCAATTTTCTTTGTGCTCCAAAATTCTTAAAGCACACTTTCATAAGCACAGACTTATTTTCTAGATAGTAAATGTTAACTTCTTGAAAGGAAACCATGAGAGAGCTGTTTTATTATAACTATCTTACTGTTTTCACATACTGAAAATAATAAATGACCTGGCTCTTTAAAAATTAAAAGTACATCTTGGGCAGAAGCCAGATTTTAAAGCAGAGGCCTCTGCTAACCATTTATAAAGCAACTTTTTTAGTAGAAAATGCTTAGGAATTAGATAAGAATTGTATGACTTAGTAAATTTGGTTGAATGCCTTTCCCTCCCTCCCTCCCCCCACCAAATATCTCTTTATTAGAAGAAGAACAATACATTGCTTCCTCTTACAGACAAGGGAGGGATTAGTGGAGGCTGACGGCTACGAGGTTGAGAGACGGGGACTCCAGAGGAAGAAAGACTTAGTTTGAAGCTTCCCTCCTTCACTGACTAGCTCCTGTCCCTTGAGGCAAGTAATAGGACCTGTCTAATCCTCGCTTTCCATCTCTAAGAGAAGACTATTAACACCGCTTTCCTCGTCAGCTTCTCTGATGATTAAATGAGATGTTGGTGAGGGAATGATAATCAGGCAATGGGTTTTTACCCTTCTACAAGGCTCTGGACAATCTAGGCAACCGAGCTTCTCTATTTCAGCTGTGGATGCTGAAGGGCTCAATGCTCTGCCTCCTGTCCCCGCTCCCTGACCACATGCACAGAACCAGGAGAGACACCTGGCCCAAGTCATTCTTGGCTTAGGATAGAATAACTCAAGTAGCAGTGGTTTTCAGCCTGTGGAGAGGAATAAAGATTGGATAAAACTCTCTTGATTCTCTGGCTCCTTCCTAGCACAAAGCTACAAATTATGTCTCCTCTCCTCCACTAAGGCATAGTTTGTGTAATGGAAATAGGCCGCAGAGTCCTTTTAAAAGAAGGCAGGCCCTAGTTACTCTGGATTAAATCTGGCACATCAGAAATGCACTGAGGTTATAAAGAAACACCTTCAAAGAGGTAGAGGGAAACTTGGGGTCCTTATTTCATTCATATCTAGTAGTTTTGACACTCAGTTATGTCCCCCACTTCGATTCAGTCGTGTGTGGCATATCTGATAAATTGCGGGGGTGCGGAAATTACACACACATGTTTTATGAATTGGTAGAGAACCAGGATTAGAAAAGACGGACTGTGTTAATATCACATGCCCTGTTCACCCACCCATCCCCACCTCCCCAGCCCTATAGATTCCAGCCCCAAGAAAGAACTACAGGCAAGCAGTGATGGAGATATTTGCATGTACTAGGTTAGCCAAAAAGTCCGTAAGGTTTTTTCCATAAAATAAAAGATACATTTTTCATTTTCACCAATGACTTTATTGATTTGGATATTTTGAGTATGTCAGCTGTCTCCCAGGTGGTATCATGTTGATGGTTCTTAATTAATATCTCAATCTGGTCTACCCGACTGTGGAGCGAGAAATCTCTAGCACAAAACTTCACAAACCACCTTTGACACATTCAATCAGTCACAGCTCCTTCTCCATACACTGCAGAAATCTTTTTTTTTTTGCATTTCAGTTATATTTTTACCTTTCTTGAAATAATAAAGCATAATGTGCTGAGAATGAGTGTTTTCTTCCGTCTTTAATATTAAAATGACTACACAAAATATTCACCAATTTTGATAAGTTCTTTTTTAAATGCATGCTGGTATGACAGCTACCACAATAAAATCTAACAAAATTGTTTCAAATGAAGTTAAAGACAACCAAGCACTTCTAGAGCCATCTAACGGGAAAAAGAACAAATGGACTTTTTTGCCCAACCCAGTATTATTCTGTGCGATACGGAGGTGCCAGCAGCACACTTCGGTTTACAGACAAGAAAATGTGACCCAGGGCCAGGGAGCAGCCCATGCTCCCCACCACTTCCATGTGTTGCCTATTTTGGAAGCACTGGTGGGCGGTGCCCCTGGCATGGACCTCATGGTTGCCAGGGAAGAAGCAACAGAAGCAACCGCAGTGGCAGCAGCAGCAGGCTCAGCAGAGAGTTACCTTTAAGTAGCTGCACAGTCAGAAAACATCCAAAGAGAAGCTAGTGTGTGACCAGAAATGCTGGGTTATGGCAAATGAGTGGCTAGCCTTCGCATCCTTGTGACATAATTGAGTCCTTTTGAGAGGTGATAGAGGTCTTGTTTTATGCAGGACAGAGTACTAGTCCACACAATTCGAGTCACTCCCACTAAAAAGGGCTTGGTACCCATAGGCTAGTGATATTCAGGAAAAATGTAGGTTGCACAGCCACTTAACATTTATTAAAGACCCATTGAAGAACCAGTCACTAAAGCTGGGTTCTGTGGGGAGTATGCGGTGTCTGAAGCACTGCGAGGCTCAGTAATGTCTAATAAATTTTGAATGAAGGAATGACTGAATGAACAAATAAATTAAAATATCAAGATGATAAAGTGCCATGCCTAGATCACTGGTCCTCACAGTGTGGCCCTAGACCAGCAGCATCAGCTTCACTTGGGAATTCCTTAGAAATGCAAATCCTTGAACCCCGCCCCAGACCTACCAGATTAGAAACTACTGGAGGAGAGGCTCTGTAATCTGTACCGGAACAAGCCCTCTGTTATCTGATGCATGCTAAAATTGGAGCACCCTTGCCCTAGATAAGGAATTCTAAAAAGAATGGGGCAGGCCAGGAAGAAAATAGGAACATGCCAAAAGAGGAAGGATAGAAGAAACTGAAAAGTTGGAGAAAAACTCAAAACGTCATTTTTAGTTTACATAAGACTTTTTTGTACCTTTTCATTCTTATGAGGGCTCAATTTCCTTCTCAACATTTCATCCATAGGTTGGAGAAGACAGAATATGTTAATCACATACTCTAAGGAGCCAGCTACCCTTACCTACCCAGCCCTATAGATTCTAGTCCTTTTCTCAAAGCAAGGTCATAGCATGTAAATATTGGAAAAAGGAGAAATTTGAGAGATTACAATTCGCAGTCCGTGGAATAAAACCCAGGAACACTTGTAGTTGGGTGTGGAGGGGCTTTCTAAGGAAAATTGCAGGAAGAAGTCAAATCCTCTGTGGGCCATTCCCAGGTCTGCATCCATAAAGATATTTTTTATAGGAAAATCACACTGTTTTCTAAAAGGCAGTCAGAGGGTTCCCATGGTCACATATTGTGTATCATAGGCAAAAATTACAAGCCAAAATGCTTTGTTAGAAGCCTGGTATGGGTTTGGAAATTAAAAAGATGAGCAGACACAAAGCACTATAACACATGGAAGAAAGTTAAATGTTTTGATAACAATGAACATGTCATTTCTCTAAATATAACACACCTCAATTGTTTTTCCACAGGAAATCACCAATGCTTTGGTTAAGAATGCACATTGTTTTGCCGCTGTTTAGAGGATGAAGACAACCTTGAGCTAATCAATAGCTCAAACGCAACACTCCCTGTTTTATATTTGCGGTAATTTCTTACGATATAGAAATAGCTAAGCAATGTAATAGTTTATTACAATAAATCTGCACTTAATTCAGTCGAGTTGGGGATTCGTAAATAAAATATTCGTACCTCAGCTAGGTGCTTTTGGCAAGTGTTACAGACTGAACGCTCGTGTCCCTCCCGAGTTCCTACGTTGAAGCTCTAATGGCCAATATGTTTGCAGATGAGGCCTTTGGGAAGTAATTAGGTCATGGAGTTGGAGCCTTCATGATGGAATCCGTGGCCTTATAAAAAGAAACAAAGAGAGCTCTCTGCCTCCCTCTCTGCTCTCTGCCCTGTTAGGACACAGCAAGGAGACAGCCATCTGCAAACCAGGGAGAGGGCTGTCACCAGAACCCCACCATGTGGACACTCTGATTTCAGACTTATCACACTTCACACTGTGAGAAACACACTTCTGTTGTTTAAGACACCAAGATATTTAATTTTGTTGCATTTTCTCATCTGAAAAACCAGATTATACTTAGTTCCTAAGGTTGTTCTAAAAACTAAACTATGTGTTATATGGAAAGCACTTAGCACAGTGCTTGCTTGATACACAGAGAGAAGGAATGGCTCATTCATTTGCTCTTTTTCTTGCAAGGATGATGCTAATGACTCAGCACTTTCTAAAGAGACCATAAGAAAACGCTGATGGATAAACCATGATCAACATATAATTCCAAATTCAAGAAAGAGTTGTGAGTTGTACTGTTATTAAATGCAGCAAACTACTCAGCATTTGCTTACTTTATCTTTCTATACTTAACAAAGGACTTACAAGATAATCAAGACTACATTCTGCAAGCTACTTTGCATTCAACTCTTTAATAGTTTTGCCTTTGATATTTAGTATTAGTCTACAGTAACCACTGTGAGGCTATAAACGTAGTAGGATGGGTCCTTGGCAATGTACAGTAGGTCCTTGAATAACATCAGTTCATTCAATGTCATTTCGTTATAACTCTAATGAGATACAGTGGGAACTTAACTCTTCTTGTTATCAGTTAGCCTACGGTGAATTGGTTTCCTTACTCCTTGTTTCACATAAAGTCCAGAACCAATATGTAACCTTATGTGAGGACTTACTATAATTAAAATCAGGGGGCATTTGCCATACGAAGTTATTAACCTTCCATTACACATTGAATAATTTCACTCTAGGTGATTTGATACCTTCAGGCTCCTTGAACAAACTCTCCCCAAGCCTGTGGCAATATTACCAGGACAATAATGATTAAAGACAATAGTATAGTTGTTTAATATTTGTATTACTGTTCTTGAAAATAGGACCTCATAGGGTTGGTGAGGATTAAATGAATTAATAAAAGCACTTACCATACCCCTGCCCCCAAAAAAGTTAATTTTGTCATTACCAGGAAACTGTGGTGGGGAAAAATAAATCTTAGAAATATTCACTTCTTACAGACATAGAGATAGTCAGAGTTGATCATGCCTGTTTACATATTGATCAGAGGAAATATCACCCTCTTATTGGATCGATTCATCTAGCCAGTTGCCTTAGCATATATCTCCCTATTATGGAGAAGCTTGTAATGTGTTATCTGAGACTGAGGTGTGTGTTGCCATGACTCTAGATGTTTACATTATTCTTTTATTTTTTTTAATTTAAAATATTTTTGAAGCAAGTACTATGTAACAGGCACTATCAAGTTACTTTGGATGTAGCAGTGAAAAAGATATTCAATGATCTAACAGTCAAAAAGCATATAGCATCTTACCTTTCAGACTGGACTCCCTTCTAAAACCTTCAGCTCTATCAGTCCACACCTTCCTCCCCATCCACCATCCTTAGACCCTGTCCAAACCTAACAGATGTGCCCAGTTTCAGATTTCACGTCTTCCCATTCTGTCTTGTCTCCATATAGTTAAGTAGATCATACCTACACACAGCTTCAAATATGACAGTTCTAATCAGGCTAAATGTGTCACCTGCCAAGTGATGGTACTAGATTGGTTTGATTCATGTTATGATTCTTCACTTCAGTTTTATGAATAATTCACCTACCAATCTCTCATGCGTTTCCTGCTGAACCAAAGCTTATTTTTACTTATTCTCTCATTGAATCTTGAAGTGGGAAAAAGACATTTTCCTTTTAAGTAAGGGGGAAAAAATCTAAAGGATTAAAGGAAATTCATTTAATTTCTGCTAATGGATAACTTTCCTTCTAAAATATATAAAATTTTAAATAAATGAAAAAAAGTGTAATGAGATGGGTTTGGAATTTCAGCAGCTAAAGCTTTTAAATGTTAAGAAGCTTGGTGAATTTAAGTTTATCACTAAACTTTCTTATTACTTTTCTAAGTTTTCCACAGAGAACATAATTGAACATTAAAATGTATAACTTCTGCTTCAGCAATATGTCAGGCTAGATGCTCTCAAAGGCCTTCTTACTTTGAACCTAGATGCAGGATAAATTTAAAAAAAAAAAACATATGATTCACTGTTTATAAGTTCTCTAAAATGAAAAGACTTTCCAATTTAAAACATCCACAAATTAATACCAGTTTATATGAGGTAAATATGAGAAATCACCAAGAAGAAGAAAACAAACACCAAGAAATTTTAGAATTATCAAAATTCAAATATAAATATAGTATACACAGAAAATGTTTAAAAGAAGGCAGAATGAGCATCCAATAAGAAGGACTTAAGCTCTGGCCAGGGGGCTCGGTTGGTTAGAGTATCATTCTGACTTGCCGACGCTCTGGGTTCAATCCCCAGTGAGAGCACATACAAGAAAAAGCCAAAGGATGCATAAGTAAGTGGAACAACAAACAGATGTCTCTCTCTCTCTTTCTTCTTCTTCTCTCTAAAATCAATAATTTTTTTTAAATGATTGAGTACATATTAGAAAGAAATAAAAAACACTCAAATGATTTTTTTAAATTTGTTGAAATTAAAATTCAAGGGATAAAATTTGGGGACCTGGACTCAACAGTGTATCATATGTTGAACTAAGTCTACCAAAAATAACTTTGAAAGTCGGGAAAACATATAAATAATCCTTTAAAGGCACTGGAGAGCCAACCACAGAGGTATGCTCCATATTCACCTCAGAATGTTCCCGAGGGCATCTTCCAAATTGTGGTGAGGGTGAAAAGTGCCCAAAAAGAAAGCAGCAGCCTCAAAGCTCTGAGGATAAAGAGTTCAGGGATTCCAAAGGAAATGGGATTTGAGGAGCAAAATATTGGAGAGAAAGGAACCTCAGAGAAAGTATCCAAAAGTCTGCATTCAAATTATTCTCAAATTGCTGGTCAAGTTCTCAGCTGTGAATGTGCACAGCAAGCCTGAAGAAATGCAGTGAACAGCAGACAGGAAGCGCAAGAGCAGAGCTGGATGTCAGCCTGAACAGCACTGGAGTGTTAAAGATATCATTCACGACAGAGAAGTCTTCCTAAACACAGAGAGACCTGGAAGGGGGTATTCCCTAGGGTTAATGGTCACTCCTATGAGGAAAGCCAAAACTGAAATAGGTTGGGGGCAACTGAGCTTAAAACCAAGTTGTGACTGGATCAAGGTCATTCACTGAAACTCCTTATGTCTAAAAACCTTAACACTTTTTGGAAGACCATCATACAGAACCTTTAGAGCTTACCATCCATAATCAGAAACCTGACTGAAAATTATAAAATATGCTAAAAATAACAAAAGCAATGACCAACATATAAAGAGAAAAGGCACGAAATGAGGTGATCCAGGAGACATGCGCAGGGCCATTGAGGAGGCAACAGTGCTGCCTGACCCTGACCACCGGGAAAAGCCCCAATCAATGCTGCCTGGCCACTTCCCGGGCCTGCCCACGCCCTGGACTGCACGCTTGACTCTTTGATACTATGCCAATGGAGCTCCTGGCCCTCAGGTTGCCACGCCCCAGCAGCCACTGCAGTCTTGTTCCTGCGTACCTGCACTAGCCACTGTCCTCTGTCCCCTAAAGCGACCCATGTGGTGAGCTGCCAGTGGTCATCTCCCGCAAAAGCAACAGAAAATTTTGCACCAGGAGAAATTTGGTTGGCATTCCCACAGATTTATAAAACGAGACTTGAAAATGTTGTCCCTCTTGCTGACCGGCATAAATCTTGTTTAGGCCATCCATTAGAAGGCAGGGAAAAGCTGGCTGACCATCACATTATTAACTCTGCAGAGGCTCTCTAGCTTTAAGCAGGAGACGACCTGTACTTATAAGATTCAGACATTTTAGAAAATCACTTGTTTACTTAAAAAAAAAAAGATTAAAGAAATCATGAAGGAAGGCAAGAAATTTCACCAAGTGTAGTATAATCTTTGTCGGACCACATGACCATTAAAAGTGTAAACGCTTATCCTAAAACTATGTAGTAGACAAACTGGCGGAAGACCTCAATCCAAAGATTCAAAAAACTCATTAACTCAGAAAGGATATATTTAAAAACTTGTCAATAAACACCTTATAGTATATACACTAAAAACCAAAATAGATACAGTACAGCTGAAAAGAGAATTTATAACCTGAAAAGTTCAGAAGAAAACATCCAAACCAAAGCACAGGCAATTAGGATGGAAAATAGAAAAAAAGAGCATAAGAGACTTACCAGACATGGTGAAAGGTTTAACGAAGGAGAATGTGACAAAAACAAAATTGAAAGAAAAAAATGGCCAAGAATTTTTCAGATTCAAGAAATGCTACAAACCCAAGAAAGATTAATACAAGCATTTTATATAAAGGAAACAATACAAAGCTTGAATGATTGAAGTATAGTGCCATTTTAGTGTGGAATCTTAGACCCGGAAGAGGTCTGAGAGAGAAACTAAACCATGGACTTTATAGAGGAAGCAGCTCGAGAGCCATACAGGTAAATGGCTTCTGGAAAGTCAGGCAAGGCACAGCCAGAATCAGAACACTTGAATTCAGAGTAAGTGGTCTTCTTGTTGTATATATGACTTTTTCTCTTCTTTAATTTTATATGTCAGCAGCATTATCAAATGGTATGGATCGTTCTATCATTTTAAAGATAGATTTTCTTCATTAAACTATTTTTAAATCTTTCTTGCTGATTTCCATTGCCAAACAGGTTGACAGTGTAAACAGGTAATGGCAGGTCAATCACATGATCAAGGTTGCTTAATGTTGGTGGTAGAGCAGAGACTACAGTTTAAGTTACTGAACTTTCAGCTGCAGAGTGTTTTTCACATTCAGTTTCATTTTTGTTTTTTTCTTCATGGCAATTGAGCACTGCACCTAAGACCACAAAGCCCCTGGTCTTTCACCTTTATCATTATCCTTAGCAATTGTTATTTTGTGATTCATACACACATTTTAGTGTTTTTTCACCTGTATTCAAATACAATGAAATTGTACGTATTTAAAGGCACAGTGTGATAATTTTATATGAGTATATATTGTGAAATGATTAACACGCACACAACTCCTACAGCAGCTTGTCTAACTCAGGAAAATCTCACCTGTTTTCTTCACCCTTTCAGTCGGAGGACATGAGATACTAGATAACCACGAAGCCTAATTCTTAGTGTTCAAGGTAGAGCTGAGAGCAGGGAGAAGTTCACATCCTTACCATCGAGGTTAAAAATAAGACCCAGGTACTCCACAGGGCCAGGGTGGGAGTGTGGGGGCTGTTCACTGGAGGCCAGGAAAATATAGAAATCATGGAGACAGCTCAGCCCCCCTCACTCTGCCCTCAGCCCAGAAACACCACCAGCTTGATTTGAGAGAGTGGCTTTCAAGCTGGGGAAGCCCAGTTGCTAATCTACTGGGGCTGCTGCTTTCATCGCCAGCCCAAAGGGTCAGTGCAAGTGAAGGCCACTCAAGTTTAAGCTTCTTTAGGTTCATGATACATCCATCTCTGTATAGATCCTGGGTTAAGAGCTGCCCACTTTGCTGGTTGCCCGCAGTCCTACAGAGTTGGACAATCAGGCGCTATGCTGACAGCAAAGCTGAATTCTCTACCTCACAATATAGAAAACTTCTTGATATTTTCTTCACTTCATTCTCCAAGGTAAAGTTACTTATTACTTCCTTTCTCTCTCTCTCTCTGACTTACCTTTTTTCTGTGCACTCATAATTCCCTCAACGTATTGCCAATACTTCATTTATTCTCGGATATTGTTTTTCGTACCTAGTTGAATGCTTTTTTTATT
Organism: Micronycteris hirsuta; assembly: GCA_004026765.1. Classification (NCBI taxonomy): domain Eukaryota; kingdom Metazoa; phylum Chordata; class Mammalia; order Chiroptera; family Phyllostomidae; genus Micronycteris; species Micronycteris hirsuta. Next base: position 9,819 of record PVJI01011592.1, on the reverse strand, counting down.
TTTGGTTTTCAGGCACCAAACAACCTGAAAACTCAATTCAAACTTCCACAAAAATAAACGTTAGTGTCAGTCTGACATCCAGAGGCAGAGTGGGCTTCAGTGCCGTTCAGTCACAGCAGGCTGCGTTTCTCTGTTGTTCTCCTGACTGTGTCCTTGTCCAGTGGCTGACCTCATGCTCAGGCTGACTTTACACGATCGCAAGTGGCTTCCTGAAGCATCAGACTCTACACGATCCTTCTTTCATGTCTACATAAAAAAATTGTAAGCATTTCACCATCACTAAATGAGGTTTCTAAGCTTTGTGCAGACGCCAATCACCACAGATAAAAGGAATGTCACATAGGTTTGCACCTTGGTTGTATGCTCTCCGCTGAAACAATTACTATGGTAAATGATTTTGAATTGTCTCTGGAGCTGGATGTGATATCAGTCCCATACAAGCCCTTAATCTCTCAGTGGCTACACAGGGGAAAACGGTTAGAATGGTGTCAGGCAGACAAACTAAACATCCGTTATAATTGTGATAGATTTCTTTCTCCTATCACTCCCATAAAACCCACAAAGCCTGGAGGATAGATAGTGCTGACTTATCTCTGTATCTTAGGTCCTACCTCATACCTGACATATAATCAGTATTCAACAGTCACCTGAATAAATGAACAAATAAAATAATTGATTTTCCTCAAAAATATATTTGTTACCAACCATTCCTATAATTCTTAAATCACATTATAGTTGCAATAATATTTGCACAATATCTTATTGTTTAATGCCACCCTGAGTGGTTATAATTTTTACCCATTGCTTTCCTGGGTCTTTCACTTGGTTTCAACACATTACCAATTATTTTTAGAACTGCTATTAACACAGACTTCAATTGCTATGCTGTTTTCCCCTTGAGCAGTGAAGCAGTTGCCATGGAAACAGAATTCAATACCTCTCTCTAGAGCCTCACATCAATGCAATTTGATGAGAGGGACTAACATATAACCTCCTACCTCTATTTTAGAAGTCTGGAGATCCATTATCTCAAAAGATGCAAGTCATTACTGGGGTAAGTCATACTTGATGAAATAGGGGTTTGATAGCTTGCCCAAGAAGATGTATCAGAGCTCTCACCTAGAAGGAATTCTCTAATCAGAGTTGGAGAAAGTTTTGAATGATTTAATTGACTAACGATTCCAAGTCACAAGGTAGATTTTATTTAAAGGTGGGAGGAAGGATCGTTTTAAATGCTACCACTCTGTCAGCACACAGTCACAGACTCACAGCCTTTCACAGAGAGCCAGGCATGGTGACTGGGCGGGGAGATGCCTCCTTCTCTCCAATGCCACCTACACAAAGAGTGACATTTGAAATCTATTCCAGGTATACTGATGGGGGAGGGAGGAATAGGTTCCCAAGCATCTCCAGTTGAGGCAGCTCCTGTTAACCAAGGGCGATTCTTTGGACAAAGCTGTAGTTCTAAGCCTTCGCTGCTATACACTTAGCATCTGGGGGAAGGATATACTGGCTATGTGGGGAACTGTATGAGGAACCAACAGCATCATGTACATATGAGTAGGAAGGATTCATCACCAAGTGCTAAACTCTCAGCTGGAACAAGTTTTCATAGTGCAAAACCAAACTTTGACCTTGTTAGCACTCCAGAATGTTTTATTTGATGGTTTGATGTGCTGGGATGGAATTTTCTACCTTGTCCCATGAGCCGTTCGCACAGAGTCTATCTCTGTGGGTATGTCTCTGAGGGTAATCTGGGTTAACCCAAAGGTATGGTCTGCAATAAGCCAGGATGGGGTAGATGCAAGTGAAAAGGGGGCAGTGGGGAACAGATTACAATACTAGAGCCAACTGTATCAATGGGCACCCAAAGCATAGGGACCTATGCAAAGCTGGTAGTGGGTAGATGAGTCATAGCCAAGTAATCATAAAGGTATTGACTCTGAGACACAAGCAGATAACAATGAGCTTGTGGATGAGAAACAAAGCCAAATGGTACTTGTACAGACCAGAATAAGGACAATAGACTAAGATCAGTACCAAAAAAAAAAAAAGAAGAAGAGGTGGAAGATGACACTGGACTACAAGGCAACACTGATTTTGTTGTGGGATCTTTTTCTTAGTGCAATGGTTTTAAACTGGACAAGCAAAAGTTTTGCTTTTGGATGTGTTTTGTTTTTAATTAACTACTTGTTTGGTTTACAGTCCTAGCTCTACCAAGATGATATTTTAAAGATGACCCTCATTGTACGTGTTCTTGGTCTACGCCTTCTCCATCTCTGAAGAAAAAGGGAGATTATCCATACACTAGATCAAGACGGATTTTCCCAAGTGCCCTAGTCACCACGATTTTGTTCTCTGCTGTGCTGTTAATCCTTACCCTCATCTTAGCCCCAGTCCAGCTGTTTCCAAGGAACATCAAGTCCTCATTAGTAATTTTCTAGGATAGGAGCAGGTCAATATTATTAATGGAGTTTGTTCTACATACCAGCAGGTTTGGAAATACTTTTTGTCAAGACATGCACAGGCTTCCTAACACTGAATACCTCTGCAAAAAAGCCCGGCCACACTTGGCCCATTTCTGCCTAGGACTCAGGCACATTCAAGGTTGCCAGATTCTCTGAAGAGTACTAGTTGGGGCTGTTTTCTTGCCTCTTCTTATTAGGCCCATTTCCAGGTGGCTGGAAACAGATCGTTTTTATTCGACTTGTTCTGGATAGAATTCGTGACCTGCTTCTGCTCTGACTCTTATGTTTCGTTCTGTATTACTTAAACCCTGCCCTCCAAGCCTGCAACCATTCATTCACTACGTTCCTTCTCACTATCTCGCCCATTCTTCTTTTCACAATCCTACAATACTCCCCTCTGTCACTCCATTATGGGATGGCTGGAAATGCTAAACTGGATTAAGGGAGTGTCATAAAAAGTGTCAGAGGGGAGCTCATAGCAGGACAAAGGCCTTGTGGGCCAAGGTAAAGACTTTGGTTTTTAATCCTAGGAAAATAGAGAGTCAGCTGAAGAGTGAACATGGTCTAAAAGCAATAGAAAAGGATCGATCCAGTTGTTATTTTAGAAACAGACTCACAGGGGATAAAGAGTGAAAGCAGGAAAACCCTCCGAGGGACAGCAAACTAATTCAGACTGAGATAACGGAGGCTTCATCCACAATGGATGCAGGAGGCATGGTAAGATGAGGTCAGAGTCAGATACTTGGTTTTTTTGTTTTTGTTTTTTCAATTGAGGGAAAGGGGTTTTCTGACAGATTGGACGTGGGTTATGACAGAAAGAATGAAGTCAAGGATGATTCTAAGAGCTTTGGACTGAGCAATTATTTAAATACTTACACACTGTTTCACGAAACCGTTATTGTGCCAGGCATTATTCTAGGTACTTTGCCAGTTGTGACTCATTTCTTTACAACAATGCTCTGAGATAGATGTTATTAGAATGCCCGTTTTATAGATAAGTCACTGACACAGATTGCTTAAATGACATGTGCAAGGTCTAGGTGAATGTCATTACCATTAACTGACCTTGCACATGAATCAGTGCAGGAGTGGAGCTGATTTGGAGCAGGGTGGGGAGCTTGCATTTACACTTTTTAAGGCCTAGAAACTACTAACTCTCCACCTGTCCAGACTTGGTCAACCTTTTCTTTCAGCTGGTGTTAGTCTATGGTAGACACTTCCTTTATCCTCACGGTTCTTTCTGCTGGTCTAATAATTAAATCCGCATGAGACAGACTAACAAGATGACATAACCAAATTTAATCACATAAGTATGTATGGGTCCCACATACATGGGAGAGTCAGGGGCTTCACGCATATGAGAAGTTCTGGGGCAGAAAGGTAAAATAAGATATATATGGCATTCTGAGCTAAGGATGAAGGAAGATGCCTTGGGGCTTTAGGAAGGAGGAAGGTCCTTCACAGGACAATGCGAGAAAATGGTTAGTAATTCGAAGCTTGCCCTGCCCTATAGATAGGTCATAAAGAGTTGTTTTTGGTAATCATTCTTTTCATGGGCAAGGGCCCAACTTTAAGGAAGAGATAAAAGTTTCTCATGAGTGTCCAGGGTCTCAGTAACATTTAGCTCAAAATAATTTGCATGCCTCAGAGGCACATCTTGGGGTGACTTGCTCTGGACCCCTACAACTTCTTACCTATAGGGGTTAGATCAAGTCCTCTAGGATGCCACCAGGACTCCCATAGCTTGGTGTTCTCCTGCAAATAGCATGATGATGTTAAATGTTTACCAGTCCCTTGGGTTAAAAATAAAAAGTTGTACTCAACGAGTATTTGGGGATTGCTGTGGTGCACATCTTCCTGCCATAGTCAATTTCAAGCAACATGATTTTGTTGACCATGGATTTTGAGGAGATGCATACATACAGTCTGCCCTCAGCTGTAGTACACCGCTAACCAGAACCTTCATAACAATTCTGAAGTGCTAGTGAACATCTAGCAGTGGTACTTCGTGGCTACTAAATGAGAAGAAGAATTTATGGTTGGAGACGTAGCCCAAGCACTTGGGCAAAATAATTTAGACTGGAACTAGAGATTGAAATATAGATGATAAAGTAAAACTAGACATTAAGTCCAAAAATAGGGATTAACAAAGGGGCTATATAACTATAGGAGAGAGAAATGGTTGAAATAGTGCTTCTTGGTTGATGGCACAAGGGTCCAGGGCAGAGAAGACTAGGATACAAACCTGAAAAGACTTCAAAGTCGGGTCAGCTCATCAAAAGTCTTAGGAGGAGGTACAGGAGGAAATCCAGCCCACGGAGGACAGAGGCGTCAGTGGACTCCGACAGCTGGCAATAGCAGAGACAGTCAAGCCTAGTGTTTTACTAAACGACTGCTTCTCCAAACCTTATGCTTCGAATCTCCAGGAGTTATTTTTAAAAATATTTCTGATGCAGTGTGTCTGGGTTGGGTCGAGGAAATATGTGCTTCTTAAAAGCTCCATAAATGATTTACATATAATGCCAGGTTTGGGTGTCTGGTAAATATCAAAGTCAGAAAGCGTCAGGATTTCCAGGAGTCCCAAGAGCGAATAAGAGTCACCTAATTATGAGATTAAAGTTTAGGGCCAGGACAGTAATGCCTGAAAGGAATAGGACAAAGTTAACACAGCAGCCAAATAAATACATAGGTCAGAACAGATGCTGACACCTAAACACCAAGGACACATTAAGCATTCTTAAGCAAAAGCTCACAAAGGGTCCAAAACACAGTCTCAAGAACTCGGTAATGGGAGCGAAGAGGAAATTTTATTCAGGGGAATAGCATAATTATTTCACTTGCACAGTTCGGTAGAAGCTGAATGCAAAGAAACATGACTGGAAGAATACTAAGAGGGCAAATCAAGCAAAGGACGATGAAGGCATGAGCAATGACTATGACGGTAGGGATGGAATAAGGTTGGTTTTGGAGATATTTTAGAGTTAGAACTGACATAGCATATATGATTGGACATATGGAAAAGGAGGGATGGGCATAAATTGAGGATAATTCCCACATTACTATATATGGGGAAGAAGGAATGGGGAGAAATTAAAGAGGGTTCTTTCATACCCAACTAGGGTGATTCAGTAAACAGTGTCCTTCGGTGACATAGGCATCTAAGGAAAAAATAAAACAAGGAGATGAGAAAATATATATTCATTTAGACTGTTGATTGCAAGTTTGAGAAAATAACTCAACCAGCTTGGGGAATCAAAAAGGGTTTTCTTGCTGCATGAAATCTGAGAAAAGATTAAACCAACCATGGTATAGTGGACCATGGTAGCTATAGTGTTTTCTTCTCAGAATGTATTTTAATACCCCTTCTAGTAGCAGTTTTTATGTTTTGAGTGCAGTTATGTCTGACCTACCCACAGACATAAAACTAGCCCATGAGCTGGGTCTGGCCAATCAGAGAACCTATGCATTTGACCAGAGTGGTTAGATCAGAGACAGAGAGCAGACCTGGGCTATGCCAATGGGGAGCCTTTATGAGGCTTTTCCGTTAAAGCCAGCAGAGACTTTCCCCGAGAGCTGTGTCTTTGTTGCCACTATTTAAGGATGAAAGTCTGAAACAGCATGCAGCACCCTTCCTCAGCCCCTAGAGAAAGTCTAACTGCATGCAGCTCAATTGTGACCAAGTTAAAACCGAGACAAGCAGAGATGAGAGATAGATAAAAAGAGTGACCTCGCAGTTCTGAAGTGGCAGTTCCAGACATTAATAGAGGACTAGTTAATACAGCTATTTCTTTGATCATGTTAGCTTCTTCAATATCCTTCCTAACCATTTAAGAATATAAACTTCATTCCCCCCCCTTAGGCCAGTTAGCAATAGGTCTCTGTAATATAAAGTATAAGATTCTTCATTAATACCTGATGAAAGTCTAGAGATATAACTGGACCTGGGGAAAAACTCGATCCAGGGACTGGAATGTCACCAGAATTTAGCCCTCCACTTTGTGCCTGTACCTGGATACTTGTTTCATTCTCTCTCGCCACAGACGACGTTCTTTCACTCAGTTGGAAATGTGACTACTGATGACTTCCTTGTTTTATATCTCCATAGGTTCTATATTTGAACTTAGTTCTATATTTTCACACTTGGAAGCACAGAGATGAACTCCACACTTTTTACTTTTTGTGCTTCCAAGTTCAAAATGCTAAGGAAGGCTTCTAATCAACCCACCTGTGTCATAAAATAGGTCAATCGATTGTGAGCTGGGTTTTGATATACTATAATTGGTTGAGCTTGGGCCAAGGTAACATCCCTGAACTAATCAAACAAGGCCAGCAGGGTGGACTCATGTGAGAAAATCAGGTTAGAGGAGGAAGAGAAATAGTTCCAAGAAGAACGGAAGTTTTGTTCCCAGAAGAAAGGCAAACATGACTATAGGTATCCCTTACTGGAAGGGTAATGTTTTAAACATGTAGAATTTGAGACCCTGTGACAGGCCAAAAGAGGCCAAGAAAAGGGGCCAGTTAAAATTATTACTGGGCTATAAAAGACAATTGATGCACATAGTTGATTCTGATGAAACACAACATCTCAGACTATGAACTTGAAATTTAAGCTGTAAATTATATATAATTTTACCCCAAGATTACCTAGAACTAGCTTTAAAACTAGTTTAAAAACTCTAGTTTTTAAAATAATTTTACCCACTTTATTTTTATTTTTTTAAGATTTTATTTATTTATTTTTAGAGGAAAGGGAAGGGAGGCAGAGAGAGGGAAACATCAATGTGTAGCTCCCCCTACTGGAGACCTGGCCTGCAACCCAGGCATGTGCCCTGACTGGGAATCAAACCAGTGACCCTTTGGTTCACAGGCCGGTTCACAGGCTGGCACTCAGTCCACTGAGCCACACGAGCCAGGGCAAATTTTGTCCACTTTAAAATGTTTGTCCCATAGTGGAGTGGACACTGTGAGGTAAAACAACAGAAAGGTTGTGAATCACAGAAGCGGGACCTTAGGAACAAAAAGTCCCGATCTATGTTTCTCCGCCATTGGGCAGGAGATGAGACCATGGGCTAGCGGAGCCTAAGGACCCCAAGATTTTTGCTCTGAGCAACTGAAATAATGGGGTTGCCACTGACTAAGAAGGGGAAGATTATATGTTTGGGGTAAATTGGAGTTTTCTCTGAGACATTTTAGTGAAGATAGAAAGTAATCTGTTAGAAATGTGGGACTTCAAAAGGTGGGGTTTCAAAAATGCAATCTGACATTCCAATATTACAAGGTCCACAGTTAGAGTAGTGCAGGCCCTGGTAGTTGGTGTTCCTTTTTGTAATGCAAGTGCCTGACTTAAGCTTTGATTGCCTAAGCATCCACCTCGAAGAGGCATCCACTTCCAACATGGCTATCTCAAACAAACACAACAAGATAAAGAGCCAGGCCACCTCCCCACCCTAAGGCCCTTTGCTTTAGAGATCCTGGTTGATTTCAATATTGACCACTTGGACCACATTTTTTCTTCTCTTCTAGAACTTTGAATTTCCCACTCTTATGTTTTAAATTCACCAATGCAGAGTGAGGCCCCCATACCCTACGTCCCGCCCTTGGCCCCAATAAAAGCAGAACCCCAGGCCCGGTTCTTTCTCTCTCTCCCATGACCTTACTGTGTGGCCCTACTCATGCCATGCAATTTCCAGAACCTGTAAATAACAAACTTTTTTTACCCCCAAAGTTTCCTGATGGTTATCACTGAGGGTAGCCCATAGTCCTAGTAGGAAGCGCAGGACTGGTCCGGCGACAGCACTGGGTATCAACAGTCTGAGACCGAGGCAAAACAATGTCCAAACAGACTGATGAAGGAGCCTTCAGAGGATAGGAGGAAAACAAGGAGAATGTGGTGTTCTAAAAAGCATGTGAATGGGAAACATAAGAAGAGAAAAACAACTGTGGCAGATGCTGCTCAAGGGTCACATAAATAATGAGAAAGGAGTAACCATTGAATTTAGCCGTAACTGGTAATCTTGACAGTTTCCATGGAGTGATGGGAGCAAAAGACAAGAGTTCTACCCTAGCCATAAATTCTAATAGGAAAGACAGAAATTAAGTGGTACACTGTTTCGGAAACTAGAAGATGCATAAGCCATGTTAGGACTCTGCATCATTCATCTTCATAATGTCACATTAGCCAAACCCCATTCCCCATACGCAGCAACACTACCTGAGTGAAATAATTAGCAGATGGGACACTGAGGGATTGAGATCCTGAGTATTAAGTAAAGCTAGTGTTTAAATGGACAGATCAGGCTAAACTAAATCAAAGCCAATGCTTTTCCTTTACACCAGCAGGAGGGGCGAAAGACCAAATCTCCTAAAGACAAAATTAAAGGAACTACATTTGTCCTCACGTTGGATTTGTTGCCTTTGTAAAGTTTTTGACCTTCACTGGGTCAAATATTCACTACAATTTTTTTCAGCTTTGAGGTATAAGTGATTTTATATATATATAAAATATAATAACTATATATAATATATATAAAATCACTTTGCTTATATATACTCAAAGTGATTATATATAATCAAAATATGATTATATATACTCATACATAATCAAAGTATGATTATATAATTATATATAATATTATATATTATATTTTATATAATACAAATATACATTCTATATAGACATGCATACACACATATACACACACATATATAAATGATTACCACAATCAAGCTAATTAACACATCCATCACCTCACATAGTTACTTGGTGTGTGTGTAAAGAGAACACTTAAGAACTACTCTTTTAGCAAATTTCAAATACGCAACACGGTATTATTAGCTGTAGTCACCATGCAGTGCGTCAGATCCTGAGAACTTATAACTGGAAGCTCGTACCCTGGGACCCACATCTCCCATGTCGCCCTGCCCTCCTCCCCCTCGGCGACCACCCTCCCACACTCTGCTTCTCTGAGTTTGACTTTTTAAAATTCCACATGTAAGTGAGATCGTGCAGGTTCTTTTCCTACTGTGACTAGCTTGTTTTAGCCTAAAATCCTTCAGGTTTATCCATGTTGTGTTGTCTCAAATGGCAGGATTTTTTTCTTTTTTTCTGGATAAATAATATTCCATTAAAAATATATAATAATCTTCCATTATATATTGTTACGGGAAAATGAAGCGACCAAACTCCTGATGAGAGGTATAAGTCACAGACCCTTTATTACGCATGCGGACCCTAGGGAGAAATCTCCAAATCTAGGGCCCCGAACCAAGGAAGGGACTGGCTTATATATGTTCAGGCAGTGACGAGAAACTATGTGGCAGAAGATTACAGGAGCCAGGAACGGAAGTCAGG
>PVJI01011591.1:0-55372 GCA_004026765.1 Micronycteris hirsuta | reverse complement strand
AGTAGTGGAATTGCTGGGTCAAAAGGCAGTTCCATTTTCATTTTTCTGAGGAAGTTCCATACTGTTTTCCACAGTGGCTGTACCAGTCTGCATTCCCACCAACAGTGCAGTAGGGTTCCCTTTTCTCCACATCCCCTCCAACAGTTATCTGTTGCTTTGTTGATGATGGCCATTCTGACTGGTATGAGGTGGTATCTCATTGTGGTTTTAATTTGCATCTCTCTGATGGCTAATGACGCTGAGCATCTTTTCATATGATTCTGGGCCCTCTTTATGTCTTTTTTCGAGAAGTGTCTGTTCATGTCTATTGCCCATTTTTTAATTGGGTTTTTTGTCTTCCTGGAGTGGAGTCGTATGAGTTCTTTGTATATTTTGGAGATCAGACCCTTGTCTGAGGTATCATTCCCATACGGTTGGTTCTCTTTTTATTTTAATACTATTTTCTTTAGCCCCACAGAAGCTCTTTATTTTGATTAGATCCCATTTGTTTATTCTTTCCTTTATGTCCCTAGCTGTAGGGGACATATCACTGAAGATGCACTCAGCCCATTTTTAATGGGAGTGTTTATTTTTGGTATTTAATTGTATGAGGTCTTTATAAATTTTGGAGATTGACCCCTTATATAATTGACAATTATCTTCTATTCAGTGGGTTGTCTTTTTGTTTTGTTAATGGTTTTCTTTTGCCCTGCAAACCCTTTTTCTTTTATGTGTTTTGATGTAGTTTATTTTTTCTTTTCTCTCAAGATTGCTGTTCCTATTTGGGCTCTTTTGTATTTCCATATGAATTTTAGGATGATTTATTCTAGTATTGTGAAAAACACCATTAATATTTTGATAGGAATTGCATTAAATCTATAGATTTCTTTTAGGTAGTTTGGACATTTTAATGATAATTGTTTAAATCCATGCACAAGTTATATGCTCCCATTTCTTCTTCAATTTATTTCTTCAATGTCTAATAATTTCCTTAGTATTGGTCTTTTACTTCATTAGTTAAATTCATCCCTAGGGGGTTTTTAAATGCAATTATAAATGGGAGTGTTTTCTTAATTTCCCTTTCTGATGGTTCATTATTGGTCTAGAAAAATGCAACTGATTTCTTAATATTTTTTTGTATCCTTCCAGTTTCCTGAATTTATTTATCAGTTCTTGTAGTTTTTGATGGAATCTTCAGGGTTCCCTATATACAGTATGATGTCTTCTGCAAGTAATGGCAGTTTTACCAATTTGGATGCTTTTCTTTCTTATCTGATTGGTGTGGCTAAGACTTGCAATAATACATTGAATAAAAGTGGTGAAAGTGGAAATCCCTGTCTTGTTCCTGATCTTAAAGAAATGCTTTTAGTTTTCACCCATTAAGTATGATATTGGCTGTGGGTTTTTCATATATGACTTTATTATGTCGAAGTATGTTCCCTCAAATCCGACTCTGCTAAGAGTTATAAATGTGTGCTGGGTTTTGACAAATGCTTTTCTGCCTCTGTTGATATGATCATATGACTTTATTTTATTTTGATTATGTGGTATAACATTGTTATTTGTGGATATTGAACTATTTTTGCATTCCCAGGAATAATCCTCACTTGATCATGATGTATGATCTTTCTAATGTGTTGCTGGATTCACTGTGCTAATACTTTGTTGAGGATTTTTCATGTATGTTCATCAGAGATATTGGATTATAATTTTCTCTCTTTGTAGTGTCTTCATCTGGCTTTGGAATTAGGATAATTCTAGCCTCATAAAATTAGCTGGGGAGTCTTTTTTCCTGTTGAATTTTTTGGAAATGTTTGAGAAGGATAGGTGTTAGTTCTTCTTTGAATGCTTGGTAAAATTCACCTATGAAGCCATCCTATTCAGGATTTTTGTTTGTTGAGAGTTTTTAGAGTACTGCTTTGATTTCATTGGTTGTAATTTGTTCAGATTTTCTGTTTCTTCTTCATTCAGTCTTGTTAGATTGTATATTCCTGGGAATTTATCTTTTATATTTCCAGATTGTCCAGTTTTCAGCATATAATTGTTCATAGCCTTTTCTTATAATATTTTGCATTTCTCTTGTGTCAGTTGTCATTTTCTCTTTCATTACTGATTTTGTAAATTTGGGTTCTCTCTCTTTTTTCTTCATGATTCTGATTAAAGTTTTATCAAACCTGTCTATATTTTCAGTGAACCTACTCTTGGTTTCATGGATCTGTTGTATATATTTTTTAGAGTCTATTTCATTTATTCCCTCTCTGATATTTATTATTTCATTACTTCTGCTCATTTTGGGCTTTGTCGTTATTTTTCTAGTTCATTTAGATGCAAGGTTAGATTAATTCCAGAACTTCCTTTTTGCTTGAGGTAGTCCTGTACTGCTATGAATTTCCCTCTTAGAGTGCTTTTGCTGTGTCCTAAAAATTTTTTTTTGGTGGTTGTGTTTTCATTATCATTTGTCTCAAGGTATTTTTTATTTCTTCCTTGATCTCATTGGTAACCTATTAATCATTTAGTACCTTGTTATTTAGCTTTCATGTGTTTGTGTGTTATTCGGATTTTTCTTGTAATTGACTTCTTGTTTCATAACATTGTGGAAGGAGATGATGTTGAAATGATTTCAGTCTTTCTAAATTTATTGAGGCTTATTGTCTAACATGTGGTCTAGCCTAGAAAATGTTCTATGTCACTTGAACAAAATGTGTATCCTGCAGTTTTGGGCAGTAATGCTCTGAAAACATCAATTATCTATCTGGTCTAATTAGTTATTTAAAGCCATTGTCTTTTTGGTTACTTTTTGTCTGGAATATCTATCCGTTGATGTCAATGGGGTTTTAAAGTCCTCCACAATGAATGCATTACTGTTGGTCTCTCCCTTTCTGTCTATCAATATTTGCTTTATATATTTAGGTGCTATTTTGGGGGATACATAAATCTTTTCAAAGGTTATTTCTTTTTGTTTTATTGATCCCTTTTTTGGTATATAGTGTTCTTCATCTCTTCTTGTAGCCTTTGTTTAAAGTCTATTTTGTCTGATAAAATATTGCTATCTGGCATTTTTGTGTTTTTTCCCATATGTATGAAATATCCTTTTCCATCCCTTTTCCCAATACCATATTGGGAGAGTGTTTGACCCAGGAAAGATGGCATCTGTGGGCAGTGTGAAAGAGGGACTCAACACAGGGACATTGGCAGCTTTCCCTCCAGTCCCTGAAGACACAAAACTTAGTCTCTCCCTATATGACTCTGATAACCTCTGAGCCACCTTTTTTCTCTTAGAGCCCAGGGTGAGTGCCTGCAAGTAAGAGTTTGCACATTTTCCTTTCAAAAGAGTGCCTGGATTTTCAGCAATCTCTCTTTCATCCAGGCAGATAGAATCCTTGCTGGTTTTCACTTTTTCACTGCTAGATGCTATATGGACTCCTTTTTTCTGCACTGGTGCCTCATGCTAGGGAGCCTGATATGGGGTTGAGATATCTCACTCCTCTGGGAGTATATATGCAATTGAGTTATTCCTCTGGATTTTCAACCACCATACATGGGTGCAGGGCCAGCCATTTTCATTTGTCTGCTCCTTCCCCTCCGTTTCAGTGTGTCTTCTTTTGTTTATTGTTTGTTATAAGACCTCTGTTCAGCTAGTCTTAAGATGATCATCCAGGTAGATTGTTCTATAGTTTAGTTGTAATTTTGATGTGCTCATGGAGGAAGTGAGTACATTTCCACCTACTCTGCTGACTTAGATTCCTCCTGATATTTGCTTTTAAGAGTTCTTAAAAATCTGTTCTATGTTTACTGTCCAGGTTTGATAGTTATATTTAGTGAGACAGGGAGAAGTGTGCTTATTCCATCTTACCTGGTAGCTGAACCCCAATACAATAAATTGGTTACTTTGTAATTCAGAATTAATTTTTTAAAACTCTGTAGAATTTCTTAGAGTTGTTGATACTACCAGAGAGAAGCAAAGGGAAGGTCTAGTGTATTTCAAAAATTTAAACCTCATTTTATCCAAATAATATCCATTCTGTACTACTTTGCTCAAGTAAACACTGGATCATTTGGGATTATAGGGAACAAAATGTGTTTAGTGATAAGCCCCTTCTTAATTTGAACAAAATTATTAAATTGTAGTGGGAAGACCATAACTATGTCTATGCATTGAATCTGAGAGTTGGCAAGTGTTGAGATTGCTTTTGCAGTAGGTTCTGTGTATTAGCCAGTGTTCTCCATAGAATCAAAGTCAACAGAATGTATGTGTGTATGTGTGTGTGTGTGTGTGTGTGTGTGTGTGTGTGTGTGTGTGTGTGTGTGTGTGTGGAGAGAGCCAGACAGAGACAGAGATACAGTGAGAGAGACACAGAAAGAGACAGAGAAGCCACGGCTGGTGTGGCTCAATGGATTGAGTGCGGGCTGGGAACCAGAGGGTCCCGGTTCGATTCCCAGTCGGGGCACATGCCTGGGTTGCGGGCCAGGTCCCCAGTGAGGACCATGTGAGAGGCAACCATGCATTGCTCTTTCTCCCTCCTTTCTCCTCTCTCTGAAAATAAATAAATAAAATCTTTAAAACAAAAAAAGAGACAGAGATTATTTTAAAGAACTGCGTAATTGTTGAGGCTGAGAAGTCCAAAGTCTGCCAGAATTGTCTGGCAGGTGGAGACACAGAGAAGTGTTAATGTTGTAGCTAAAGTCCAAAGGCAGACTGCAGGCAGAATTCCTTCTTCCTCAGGTCTATCCGTTTTTTTTCTTGTAAGGCCTTCAACTAATTGGATGAGAGTCCCCCATATTTTGGAGGGTAATATACTTTACTAAAAGTCTACTGATTTAAGTCTTAGTCTCATCTTGAAGCAATATCTTGACTGGTATTTGACCAAAAATCTGGGCACTGTGTCCTAGCCAAGTTGACATATAAAATTAACCATTACATTCTGACAGGTAATAATTTAACTCCTTGCATAATATTTTATTTTCTGAGTATCTTCATTGTAGATGTAGTCAATTGACATTGAAAGACTGCTTTTTGCAGAAAACACCATTTCTCATGGAATCTCCATGTCATCTTAGATTAATTTATCTGATATTGAATTTAAATATATTTAAATCTATGACTAAGTATAAATGGCTTAAATTTTAGCTCTTTGAAGGGCACATGGACAAAACCAAGGGTGGGGGGGTAGAAGCAAGGGAGGGAAGTGGGTTTGGCTGGAGTGGGGGGGAGTGTTGGGGGTAAAATGCAGATGACTGTAGTTGAAATAATTTTAAAAAATAACAAAAAGTCAAAAAGAATTAGCTCTTTGACAATTACATATTCATACCAAATCTTCAAATTAGGACAGAAAAGCATACCACTAATAAAGTTAAAATTAACAGCATTGATTTAATTGATAGTGAATGATGTTTCACTATGCTTAAGTGTTGAATAAATAAAAATCCAGGACTATTACTATAATCAAACTTTTTTCATTTATACTTCAGTGATGCTATTTAGCATCAATGATGCTTCTTAGTATTTCATTGTTCCAAGTCAGCATACCTGGAGCGCAGTCTAGTTGCATACATTTAAAATTATGTCCCCAGATAATCTAATGTTCATGGTCTATAAGTCTACAGTGCAAATCCCATAAAAGTGAATAAAAACATATATGACTTTTGGTCAAATTATCAGAATTGCATGCAACATTAAAGAGTATAGATTTAATGTCACATGCTATTGCTACTAAGTCAGAATCTCCCATGGTGACCCCCAGATATCTGGTTTCATAAGTTCTTCCAAGGATAATGTGGTCATCCAGATTTTAGAATAGCTGCTCTATATTATTTTTCTTAAAAATTAATAGTTTCTTGAGACTTGATTTGGGTTGATGAGCATACAATGCAGTACACAGATGATGTATTATAGAATTGTACATCTGAAACCTATATAATTTTACTAACCAACGAAACCCCAATAAATTAAATAAAAAAAAAGAACAGCAGTAGTTTCATTTAGAAGGTTGTCAATATCTAGATAATGAAAAGCTATTGCTTGAGATTACTGGGGAGTATCTGTATAACAGATATTTTTATATTTAAGTAGAGGAAATCATACATTATAGATTTAATAGGAGAACTTGATACGTTTTTTGTATAAGTTTAAAAAAAAGCTTTACCTTAGTTTCTTGTTCAAATAGACAATATCTCATATCCATTCATTATAATCAAGCCAAATCATAGGCAGAAGAAGATTGTTTTCTGTTTTACAAAAATATATGCCCTTATTTCATCTATTTTATAAATCCAATGATGGAACTACAAATGGAAGAAGGGGGGAGTTAAGGAACATTGTTCATTTGTGTATTTGTGCCTTCATTGTTGGAATCATGTCAGTTTACATGTGGGATGCATGTTGTGAAGAATAATGAGACTGGGTTGTTGCCAACCGTCTCAGTTTAAGGAGTTCATCAGCTTTGGGGGTCCCATAAGTTTTATACCTCACTTAGTCTCAAAGGTTTTCAAATTTATGAATGTAGTTCCCAATTTTTTGGTAACGCATTATTTGATGAAGAGCCTTTTTCATGAGGTACAGTTGTTTGGTAGGCAGAGCATAACATTGGTCTTGAGTTACTATTGAAATAAGAACTTGATAAGTCCTCAGACATCTTTGAAACTAGAAGAATGGTTTTCAACTAGCTGTTAATTCCTTTAAAAATATATTTCTGTATTTTTTCCAGTAGGAATACAATTCCTTAAAATTTATAATATTAGTACCTAACACTAAGGTTATTAAAATTGTGCTGATAACAATTTGTGTATAATAATGATTTATAGGAAACTCTAAAAAGAGAGAGTGGATAAAAATATAGATTGTTTCCTACCACTTTAAAATAGCATAATACTAGCAAGTCAAATGAAATAAAAAGTACTGTTATAGATCCAAGTATATGTTGGGATTTAGAAGGAAATAATTTCATCTCATAATTAGTGTAGAATACATATTTATTAAATACAGTGGGATAATTAGCCATTTGAGAACAAAGATGGCCCTTTACATTCTTTATACCAATACAATTTTCTGGTAGATTAAATTTTTACTTACACAATTAAATCTCAAAGTATTGGAAGAAAATGTTTTTTCTTAATGTGAATATAGTAGGGAAAACTTCTCAAGGCACAATGTGAAATTCAGAAGTGATTTTAAATGTTAAAACTTTAACAATATGACAACAAAAAATGAAGCAAAACAATATTCAAACTTGGGGAAATGTGACACAAACGTAAGACCTCTGTAATTCAAAGATCTCTTAAAAAGTTAATCTGAAGAGTAAACCCAATAGGAAAACATGAAAAAGCCAGAATATGACAATTTATAGAATAAATTTAAATGACCGCCACATATTAAAAACAAATAAACTAATAAAAAATGAAAAACCTATTGAATACAGAAATTAAGGTAAGCTTTTACTGCCTGTAGTGACACAAGTTAAGCGATTGATGTTGTTTAATTTTGGCAAAGCTGTAGGCAAATGGACATAGTAATTTAACAGTTTGGAGTGTATGTAATTCTGCATCATTTTTGGGAAGCAGTTGGCTGTATCTTTTTAAAATATAAATTTTTGTAATTGTTCACAGGAATTCTAGTTTAAGGAATGAATCCTAAAGACATTTCTCATTACTTCCCCTCAACTTTGCACATTATAATAAATACACATTGAAGAATATATTCTAACAACTCAATTTTTTAAGGAAAATAGGTTAATTAGAAATATGGTAGTTAAATAAATTATAACTATTAGGTGGCATACAGTGCACCCATTAAAGAGAATAAGGTAGCTTGAAATATTTGAATGTGTAAAAAGTAGGCCAGTGGTTCAGTCATGCACCTCATAAATGTAAGTCAATTGCAGACTGCATATACTGTGCTTGTGCTACAAGATTATAATGGAGATGAGAAATTTCTAACATCTAGTGATGTTGTAACCTTCATAGTGCAATGCATTACTCATGTTGGTGGTGTAAACAAGCCTACTGTGCTGTAAGTCATGTAAAAGTATAGGACATACAATTATAAACTCTACTTAATACTTGATAAAAATAACTGTGTAATTGGCTTATACATTTACTGCACAGCACATTTTATTATTGGTTAGAGTGTAATGTTTCTACTTATAAAAAAGGCTTGCTATCAAATAGTATGCTGTGATATGCTGGTGGTAGCCTCATACATCCGGTGTTTACCACATCTTCCGATTGCATCAGTTTCTCTTGTGCTTGATTTAATCTCACATTATTTATTTATTTATTTTCTTTTAGTTATTTATTATTTTTCCATTACCATTTATTCCACATATATGCCCACCCCTATGCACTCATCACACTGTTGTCCATTTCCATAGTTTTTTTTTCCTTTTTGCTCAATCCCTCTACCCCATAACACCCCCAATAGCTGTCCTCCTGCTCTCTATGAGTCTGTCTCTATTTCGCTTGTTACTTCAGTTTGTTAACTAGATTCCACACATGAGTGAAATCATGGTATTTGTCTTTCTCTGACTGGATTATTTCACTCAGCATAATGTTCTCCAGGTCCATCCATGCTGTTGCAAAGGGTAAAACTTTCTTCTTTTTTAATGGCAAGTAGTATTCCATTGTGTAAATGTCCCATAGTTGTTCTTTCCAGTCATCTACTGATGGACACTTGGGCTGCTTCCATATCTTGGTGATGTACAGGTTTATAGCCTGGGAATGATATGCTATACCCAGATAACTTAGGTGTGTAGTACACTATGCCATCTATGTTTGCGTAAGTATAGTCTCTGAAGTTCACTCAGAAACAGTCACCTAACCGTGCATCTCTCAGTATCCACCCCGTCATTAAATTACACATGACTGTAATTTAAATTTTAAAATGTTTCAGAAAAATATTTACAGTAAACATCCACTTTTAAAAAATTACAAATATGTAAAATTAGAGAGAGATAGCTAGATCTCTCAAGATAGATAACATAGTACCAAATATATAAAGTCGTTACCTCTGGAGAGTAGGATTGCAATAGATGTACTTCTGTTTCTACTTTATCTGTTTATGTATTCTTCAGATTTTTATAGCACATGTGTTAGTTTTATAAGAAAATACTTACAAAAAGGACAAATAGAAAATAAAAAGATTAATAGCCTGCTGCCATCTGGAAGTGCCACAGGGCTCTGTCTTCTGCCTTCATACAGTTTGAAAAATGTTATCAGTTATTTGGGTGAAGTCATATATGATAAGCTTATCATGTTTTCAGATGGAAAAGATTAGGAGGGATAGTTAATAGCACAACTGATTGAGTCAAGTTTCAACCTCTGTAGAATGGGAATGTTGGTTTGTAACTGACAGTAAAAATTAACAAGGACAAACATAATTTAGTCTATTTAGGCAGGAAAACTGATTAATTTAGTTCTAGATATGAGGATATCAGGCTTGTACTTCATTTCCATATACTCAGTATGAACGAAATATGTGATACCTTTGCAATTTTAGATTATCAAGGTCTTGGGAGTATTTGGTGCTATGTGCTGGTCCATCTGGATTATTTTATTCTATTAGGAATGCTACATTTTTCAGAGAAACATTGCAAGTGATGTGCATACGACAACAGGAATTAGCATGGTGGTGGGGTCTATAAACCCTGACACAACTGTTACTTGGAGAAGATAGATTTATTGAGACAGAATTGTATAGAAGTATTTGGAGGTTGTCTTATGACAATATTTTTGTTTGTTGATTCTGAGAGCAGAAATTATACCAATTAGAGAATCAACAATGTCAGCTCACCTTGAATAAAAAAAAACAACTCCCAATTCCTGGACATCCGAACAATAAATACAGACATTGTTAAGTATATTTTTCACTTGGGTAGGCCTGTTGAATTTGGTATTCTTTAATTAAAAACACCCCTCTAGCCCTGGCTGGTGTAGCTCAGTGGATTGAGCGCGGGCTGGGAACCAGAGGGTCCTGGTTCGATTCCCATTCAGGGCACATGCCTGGGTTGCGGGCCAGGTCCCCGTGAGGGCCATGTGAGAGGCAACCATACATTGCTGTTTCTCTCCCCCTCTGTCTCCCTCCCCTCCCCTCTCTCTAAAAATAAATAAAAATAAAATCTTTAAAAAAAAAAACAAAACACCCCTCTAATTGAGGCTTCTAAGACAATTATTATAGAATCTTTATCAATTCTAGATAATGTGTACATCGTTCATTATATTCTTCACTTGGGCAGGGTTGTTGTATACAGACATCATTCATTATATTCACTTGGGCAGGGGTGTTGTATACAGACATCATTCATTATATTCACTTGGGCAGGGGTGTTGAATTAGGTATTCTTTAATTAAAAATACCCCTCTAATCTAGGATTCTAAGGTAATGATTATAGAATCTTATATGTGTATAATGTGTAGTTATATCTGGAAGAATTTTAAACTCATACATTTTGCAGAGGTCTAAGAAAGTATATCCAAAGTTTATAAAAAATTTGAAAGAATAGCCCTGGCTGGTGTAGCTCAGTGGATTGAGCGCAGTCTGTGAACCAGAGGGTCCCGGTTTGATTCCACGTCAGGGCACATGCCTGGGTTGCGGGCCAGGTCCCCAGTGAGGGCTATGTGGGAGGCAACCATACATTGCTGGTTCTCTCCCTCTCTGTCTCCCTCCCTTCCCCTCTCTCTAAAATAAATAAATAAAATCTTTAAAAAAAATTTTGAAAGAATAAAGTTCAAAGTTGTTTCAATTATATACATGTCTGATAGAGTAAGTCATGGTATTTGGAGAATAACCTCTCGGGACAGCGGGGCACTTTTGTCTGTATTTCTATATGTAGGATAGTCCCTGGGATATAGTACTCAATACATTATTTTTAAGGAGTGAAAGAGGAGGGACTTAGCATCTAAGAATCAGAGATGAGCTACAGAGGAATGGGATAGATATTGCAACAAGAGAAAGGTGATATGGCAGAAAGGCCAAGAATAGAAATCTAAGCACATCCATATTATTAGGTAAATAATCTATACCAGAAATGGGAAATTCAGGCATCATTATTTATTTAAAATAAATGTAAACTGATAAATTCAGTTTGTGATGAAAAATGTAGTAAGATTGTGAGGATTAGCCAAAAATTCAATTTAACTTCAAATAAAAAAATGTCTACATATCAGGGAAGAGAACAGATTTTAACTTTGATGCTCTACGAGTAGATGCTAGGGATATAATCCAAAGGACATGCAAATTAGGGTATAGGAAATCCAATCCCTGAATGTCTAGAAATACCAGCTAAGGATTAAGGCAGTCAGAAACCAGACGACCTGCTAGTGACCTAGGGCTTTTTACAACTTGGTCTTGTTCCAAAAAGATGTGTGTGGGGCAACTGAATATTTAAGGGTGGGTTTGGTAATTCTGTTTAGACTTAGAGGGCTGTAGGGACAGAGAATTAAAGAGAGTAGTATATGATAATTTTAAGTGTGACAGTTGTGATGCTGAGTATCAGTGGCTCATTGGACAATAGTGGCTGCTGGATTTGTTTTTCTTCTTCATTTTAATTTTAATTTACAGAACCTTGGAGCACCAATTGTAAGCTTCTTGATAGCTTTTAGAAATTATAAATACATTCTTCAAATATAAAAGAGTTGTCCTTTAGTTTTATCTAGTCTGGTTTTTGTAGAGTACCAGTAACAAATTTATTACTCCAATCATAATTGAGATCATTTCAATTAAATATTGAAAAAGTAGAACAATTTAATTGTCAGTAGAAAATAAGAAAGTATGTTCTCTCTTCAATGCTAATAAAATAATGCTTTAATAATAAGACAAAGTATGTCATTGAGAATTTTTCTTGAAGAAACTAAGTTATGTAGTATTTAGAGTCAACTATATTATAATAAGTTTGAATATTTATAGTAATCAGTGATTTATGGTGCAGCTTTGTTTGAAGAATATATCTAAAATGTAGTTTTTCCAACCGAGACAGCAATTAAGCATTGCAGTAGAAACAATAAAAACAGTAAAAATGGATGTAACAAAAATTGAGTAAAATGGATGTAGCAAAAATTTGGAAATAAAACTTCTAAAATATGTGTCCTAGTTCACATCACCTATATTAAATTACTGTGAGTCATTGACACTGAAAGTATGGTCTATGGATCAGCTGAAAGGAACCACCTGCGAGCTTGTTAAAATGCAGACTCTCAGCTTCCACTCTGGACTACTGAATCAGTGTCTGCATTTTAATGTAATCCTTAAATATGTGCACATTTAACTTTAAGGAGCACTGCTGTAAACAATTTATGTTATTGTTAGGTCCAGATAAATTTCTGTCATTTCTGAGAAGCTGTCTCATGCTCCTTATTCATAGCTGGTCATTGTCTTTTTTGGAAGCTCCTAGATAGAAAACAAACACTGTGTCCTGAATAACTTGTATTCCCAATTCTAATACCATGCCTGGTATGTAGCAGAGCCCACTAAATAATTTTTAAGTGAATGAATGAATGGGCACTTCCTTGGAGAATCCAGCCTCTATTGCATCTCTAGCAACTTCAGAAAGCAGCACAGAGCTGATAGCCTACATTTACCTGTACTGAGCAGATGGCATCATTTATTAGAGAAGGTGTGGGTCTCATGCTATGCTCTCCATTCAGATTCCCAACTAAGAGTAATTTGTGACTACTTAATGCTGTCACAGTGTCAGCACAGAGAATATACTGATGGAAAATGTGCTTGGCTTCATTCACTGTGGCTACCATTGCATCTTGAAAACATTGTCCTTAATCCCTGGGATTTTTCTTGAAATTAATTTTGTGATTAATCCCGAGGCTTTTCGTTAATCTCTCAGTCAGTCCTAATTTTCCTTCTGTTGTTTTGACAATGTTGTCAATATTTGCCTTTATGAAATATACTGACAATTTTTTTTGAATTGTTTCATACCTCCTCTCTGTGTTATTTTTAATGTTTAAAACGCTGTAACAGTTTTCATTGAACAAGCTCTTTTGCCCCCAGTAACCCTAGGGATGCAAAACAGTCTTTAAGGGATAAGGAGGCAAGTGGTATTAAGTTCTTAACTCGCTCAAACCTGGATACTTCCCTCATGTTCAGAGTATATTTTCACAAATGGTTCAGTTCCCTGACATATTATCTATTAGTATTTTGTGAGAGACTTTTCCCCTTTTAACTCTTCATGGTCTTCAGTTACTATTCTCATCCCACTAGGACTCCTCCATCTCCAACAGAATATAAACATCCTCAGTTATTTTTACTTTAGGAAAAAATATATTCCTCTCATTTTACTTCCTGAAACATCTTTTTAAATTTTGTTCCAATTCAGGAAGCTTCTCTTTGAGGGAAAAGGAGCTACAATGTAGCCTCTACTTACTTCCACTTCTTCATTGCTTATTCAGTCCTCTGCTCATGCCACTCTGGGATCTGCTTTATACACCCCGGAAATTCTCACTGTGAAACCAATGATCTCTGAGTTGCTAAATTTGGTAGACCCTTCTGAGTTTTTCTAAATAGCTCAGAAAGTACCCTTCAATTTATATCTACAATACACTGCTTTAATTCTGTTTCTCAGAATTTCTTTTATCCAATTATACCAATAGCTTTAAACTTGTTTGCAAGCTACTAGACTTGTCACTTCCAATCTGTCCTGTAAACTCTTGCCAGAGTGATCTCTGAAAACATGCTTGATCATTTCAGTGCTCATTAAAAACTTCTGATGCTTTAGGGTAAAATTTAAGTTCTTCTGGCTAATATAATTAGTCTTTCAGTATCTTATCCTCTCCTTATATCTCTAACCTCATCTCCTCTTACACCATTTTATACCCCAGCCCAAATGTGTCAAATTGTTAATTTTATACATTTGTGTGTCATGTTTACTCTGCCTAGAGCATCCCCCTGCTCTTTCTGTGCTTGTTTAACTCATACGTGTTGATGGAAACTCAGGCCAACTGCTACCTCTTTTGAGAAGTCTTGATCTTCATCACTCTCTAAATCCATGTAGAAAGTGCTTCTCCGGGCTTCTAGAGAGTCTCTTGTGCATAATTTTATCACAACATTCAGTTTCTGCTTATTTGCTTAATACTGTGTTTTTCATTAGAAGTTAGGGATCACTCTTTGATTTCTGTGTCTTCAGTCAGTCCTTAAGACTTGATCATATATAACAAGCATGGCACACAGAAAAATACAGCATAATTATTTAAATGAATGAATCAAAGAATGAGCTTATTGTCCTCTAGTAGGAAATTATAACTGGTTTATTATTTACTATCTGGCTCGAGAGAATCATTACACTAAGGACTGATTTGTCAGTGTTCTAGTATATTAAGACAAGGTTTTGTCCTCAATGCCAATCTATTTTGTACATATACTATTTCTTAAACTGCCCTCAAGTTTACCATGTTCTCCTTAGTAACCTATAACAGTTCTCAGTGCTTGATGGCTTTTCAGCCTCTGTAGTTCCTATCTGCACATCATTTACTCAAAACTTTCTCAATTTATATCCTGACATAAGCCTCTGACCCAGAAACAGAATTTATCTGGATGTGTGGTATATCACTTGGATCAGGTTTGGCAACATTTAACTAAAACTCAAATTAATAGTATACTGTAATGTTTAACACAAGAGGAGTGTATTTCTGTCTCCTGTTAAAGAACTTCATTCATGAGCTGCTAAAGACAGACAGCAGTGGTTCCACAAAATCATCAGGGACCCAGACTCTCTCCAGGTCATGCCTTTCTTGTCCCTAGGTATGACCCTAGGCAGGTACTAGAGCTCTAGCTGTCACTGATGTCTCTGAGACTTCAGGATGGAGGCAGGAAACAAGAAAGGCATGGTCCATCTCTCAAAGAAATCCTCTTGGAAGATCCATAGGACTTTTTTTTTTTTTTTTTTTAATATCTCTTACTGGCTAAAGCTTACCCTTAAGTATAAAAAAGTTTTGTCCAACTTGATAAAAGTCCTAATTATGTGCCTTGGGGAAGTTACTATAGCTCTTTAAATCCATTTTCATTTCTAAAATGGAATAACAATGTCCATTGCACAGAAATTCTGTAAAAATGCAAGTATGCATTTGAAGCTTGAATACAGTGACAGGAGCTCAATAAGTACTTGTTGCTGCTATCAGAGATGAGATTATTGAGATTCAGAGATTGTTGTAGCTCCACCAAAATCCTTCAAATCTAGATCTGTCTGACTCTGAGACCTCTGTTTTCACAAATATAGTGAAATATGCTAGGGACTAGCACTGAGAGCTTCTATTTTCCAGATCAGCCTCTATGTCCTGAATTGTGATATGCTTTTGGTCTGAATTTTTTTTTTTTTGATCATTGAAGATAGCCTTCAAACAAAAATCTAGTTTCTTTCGTTTGATTTATCCAAGTACTTGCCTTGCTTTCCACTTTTTTTTGAGACTTGGCTGAAATTAACAGCGTTAATTATGTTTGTAATTCTGGAATCATCTAAGAATGCTACAACCATTTAAAATTAGTCGGGGTTTAGTAACTAGGTTGAACTTGGCCTTTGTTAAGCAGTTTCCAGCTGACTCACTGCAGCTGCAACAATTGACATCATTTTGTGCCTTTCATGCAAAGACTGATTTGGCAGGCAGTACTCCCAGTGGAGTGGGTTTCAGAGCCTCAATGAATCTCAGGTTTAGAATGGACGTTAAAGGTCATTAAATCCCAACCTTAATGTGATGATTCAATGGATTACATCAATACTACCAAATAGTTTTCTAACCTACACATAGATAAGTCTAGTGACAAAAAAAATAGTGAAGATTTTTCACATGGGCTAAATTTTGTATCCCATTCTATATGTGAGTAGCTCTTGACTTCCTGATATGGAACTGAAATCTGTACTCTTAACCTTGTGGCCAGGAGTAATAGTTTTGTCCTAGCACAAATGTAGCCCTTTTGGAACCTGAAAAGCTTTCAAATGTTTGAAGACCATGCATGACCTTGCATTTTCTTTCTGCTAAATACCTCTGATTCCTTTAACTGTTTTTCATTTAATCTGGCTTTAATTTCCTCCCCAATCCTAAACTCACAGGTATATTAGTTTTGGTTTGGCTAGATTCTTCTTAAAGTGTTTCTCTCTTATCCTAGAGGTAAATTAAATTTAGCAGTTCCAGATTGAAGGAATTGTCCTGCTAAACTAAGAAGGGAGTTGCTTGAAAAATTATGGAGTGGTGATAGGTTAGGAAATGATCAAATCCTACCACTAAACCATTGTGACATATTAATTTCATACTGTTAAAAGCTCAAAAGCATGAAAAAGTTATAGTGCTCTTTAAGCATAAGGTAGAATAAGTTGTGTTATTTATTATGGTAGTTTAGTCATCTCCTTTATTTTATTTGTATGGATCCCTTATTTTAGTGCTTAGGATAGATGGATAGGTAACTGCCTAGGAAGAAATAATGGTTGTCTTTAACAGTACATACAGATTTAAAGCAAAACAAAAAATGTCTGAATCTGACAAAATTCCAAGTTTTATATGGAATTAACATAACAGTTTCAAGTCACTCAATGAAATACATATGCTGTCTGTGACCTCAGAAATCTTGCTCTTTTCTGGAAGAAAGAACACAACTGAATTCAGGATTTGGTAATGTTTTTAATGTTTGTCACTAAACAGCTGTGTATTATTTGAAAAAATATCACTCACCATCTCTGCTTATGAAATGGAGGAAAATGAGTCCATTGTGTAACAAATATGAAGTGAGAATAAAATGATATATTTTCTTTAATTCAATTAGTATTTATGGAATGATTTTCATATTTTATTTATATTCTGAGAACTGAAGACCCAGTGGGGGAAAATTAGACCAGGCCTGAGTCTTCCTATAGCTTATATTTTTTTATTAAAAAACTTTGGATCAAAGAGTTTTACAGGCCTCACAATACAAGGTACATTTTTTTTTTACTTTTAAATTTTTATTTATTTATTTTATTATTTTTTAAACTTTTTTTTATTGTTGTTCAAGTACAGTTTTCTGCCTTTTCCCCCCACTGCTCCTCACCACCCTAGCCCTCCTCACCTCCCTCCCCTGTTTCCAATACCCTTGTTATTTATTGTCCATGTGTCCTTTCTAATAGTTCCTTCAAACCCTTCACCCTTTTCCCCTATAACTCCCTCCCCTCTTCCCTCTGGTCACTGTCAGCCTGTTCTCAATTTCAGTGTCTTTGGTTATATTTTGCTTGCTTGTTCGTTTTGTTGATTAGGTTCCTGTTGAAGGTGAGATCATATAGTATTTGTCTTTCACTGCCTGGTTTATTTCACTTAGCATAATGCTCTCTAGTTCCGTCCATTCTATTGCACAGGGCAGGAGCTCCTTCTTTCTGCTGCATAGAATTCCATGTGTAAATATACTATAGTTTTATGATCCATTCATTTACTGATGGGCACTTAGGTTGCTTCAAGCACTTGGCTATTATAAATTGTGCTACTATGAACATCGGGGTGCATAGGTTCTTTTGGATTGGTGTTTCAGGGTTCTTAGGATATAATCCTAGCAGTGGAATTGCCAGGCCAAAAGGCAGTTCCATTTTTAGTTTTCCGAGGAAATTCCATACCATTTTCCATAGTGGTTTCACCAGTCTACAATCCCACCAACAGTGCACTAGGGTTCCCTTTTCTCCACAACCTCTCCAACACTTGTTGTTTGTTGCTTTGTTTATGATGGCAATTGTGACTGGTGTGATGTGGTATCTCATTGTGGTTTTAATTTACATCTCTCCGATAGCTAGCAGTACTGAGCATCTTTTCATATGGCTCTGGGAGCCTCTGTATGTCCTCCTTGGAGAAGTGTCTGTTCAAGTCCTTTGTCCATTTTTTAATTGGGTTGCTTGTCTCCTTAGACTGGAGTCATGTCAGTTCCTTATATATTTTGGAGATCAAACCCTTGTCTGAGGTGTCATTGGCAAATATGTTTTCCTGTACTGTTGGTTCTCTTTTCATTGTAATGCTGTTTTCTTTAGCTGTGCAGAAGCTTTTTATTTTGGTGAGATACCATTTGTTTATTGTTTACTTTATGTCTCTTGCTCTAGGGGACATATCAGTGAAAATATTGCTGTGTGTAATATCTGAAATTTTCCTGCCTATGTTCTCCTCTAGGCCTTTAATTGTGTAATGACTTATATTTAAGTCTTTTATCCACTTTGAATTTATTTATTTTTTAAAGATTTTATTTATTTATTTTTAGAGAGAGGAGAAGGGAGGGAGAAAGAGCAATGTATGGTTGCCTCTCACATGGCCCTCACTGGGGACCTGGCCTGCAACCCAGGCATGTGCCCCAACTGGGAATTGAACCGGGACCTTTTGGTTCCCAGCCCACGCTTAATCCGCTGAGCTGCACCAGGCGGGCCACTTTGAATTTGTTTTTGTGTATAGTGTAAGTTGGTGATCAAATTTCATTTTTTTGCATGTAGCTGCCCAGCTCTCCCAACACTATTTGTTGAAGAGGCTATTTTTGCTCCATTTTATGCTGCTGCACTCTTTGTTGAACATTAATTGACCATAGAGACTTGAGTTTATTTCTGGGCTCTCTGTTTTGTTCCATTGGTCTATGTGTTTGTTCGTATGCCAGTACCAGGCTGTTCTGATTACAGTGGCCTTGTAATACAGTTTGATGTCAGGTATTGTGATCTCTCCTACTTTGTTCTTCTTTCTCAAAATTGCAGCAGCTATTTGGGGTCATTTATGATTCCATATAAATTTTGAAGTGTTTTTTCTACATCTGTGAAATATGCCATTGGTATTTTAATAGGTATTACATTGAATCTATAAATTGCTTTGGGTAGTATGGACATTTTGATGATGTTAATTCTTCTGATTTCTTTATGTCTTC
The DNA here is from genome assembly GCA_004026765.1 of Micronycteris hirsuta. Classification (NCBI taxonomy): domain Eukaryota; kingdom Metazoa; phylum Chordata; class Mammalia; order Chiroptera; family Phyllostomidae; genus Micronycteris; species Micronycteris hirsuta. Next base: position 36,555 of record PVJI01011591.1, on the reverse strand, counting down.
CTTCATTTCTTTCTTCAATGTTGTGTAATTGTCTGAGTATAGGTCTTTTACCTCCTTGGTTAGGTTTATTTCTAGGTATTTTATTTTTCTTGTTGCTATATCAAATGGGATTTTTTTCCTGAATTCTGTTTGTGATGTTTCATTGTTGGTATACAAAAATGCCTTAGCTTTCTGAATATTGACTTTGTATTCTGCTGTTTTGCCAAATTCATTTATTAGGTTGAGCAGTTTTTTGGTGGAGTCTATAGAATTTTCTGTGTATACTATCATGTCATCTGCGAACAATGACAGTTTTGTTTCCTCTTTTCCAATTTGGATGCCTTTTATTTCCTTTTCTTGCCTGATTGCTGTGGCTATGACTTCCAATACTATGTTGAATTGAAGTGGTGAAAGTGGACAACCTTGTCTTGTTCCTGATCTTAGTGGGAAATATTTCAGCTTTTGCCCATTGAGTATGATATTGGCTGTAGATCTGTCATATATGACCTTTATTATGTTGAGGAATGCTCCCTCTATTCCCACTTCGCTGAGTGTTTTTTATCATAAATGGGTGCTGTACCTTATTGAATGCTTTTTCCACATCTATTGATGTGATCATGTGATTTTTGTCTTTGCTTTTGTTTATGTAATGTATTACGTTCATTGATTTGCGAATATTGTACCATCCTTGCATCCTTGGGATGAATCCCACTTGGTCATGGTGTATGATCTTTTTAATGTATTGATGGATGTGGCTTGGCAATATTTTGTTGAGGATTTTAGCGTCTGTGTTCATCAGCGATATTGGCCTGTTGTTTTCTTTCTTTGTTGTGTCTTTATGTGGTTTTGGGATTAGGATGATTCTGGCTTCATAAAAGGTATTTGAGAATCTTCCATCATTTTGGAATTTTTGGCATAGTCTGTGAAGGATAGGGGTTAGCTCTTCCTTAAATGCTTTGTAGAATTCTCCTGTGAACTGTCTGATTCAGGGCTTTTCTGTGGCTATACAAGGTACTTTAAAACAGTTTTCGAATCCTTAAATTTTTTCTTTTGCATTGATATTGCCATTTCTTTCTGGTATATACATTTTTAAAATCCTAGTTTTAAACTAATTTTATTCCAATATATTTTAAAAAGTCACTTAAAAATCTTTTTTTACATAGGATAAAAAATATATTAAAGTTTATTTTTACACTAGAGAAGAAATATTCTTTTCCTTGTTTTGTGATTGTTCTCAATGCTTAACTAACACTAATTACTGAAAATATTTCATCTTCCTCATACCCCTTCCAAAAGATATGCTAATATTCTTTAAATATATCATATTTAAAGAGCTATTGGAAAACATTGATTATGAAATTCTTATGGATCTGGATGCTTAATATTGCCAAAGTTGACCCACTTTTTAATGTGTAATCTTGGAATAATTCTAATTGAAGAAGGGTCACAAATAAATGATTTCCATTTTTTTCTCATAGATTTTCTGGCAAATATAAAATACAATCTGTAACTTATAGACTTTGTATATTTCCTTTGTAAACATAATTTTGCGTTGAGAAATGAAATTTTCTTTTCATTTGTATTGAGTCATGTTTTTTGTTTAAAACTTTCAGAATTTTGAAAGCTTTTTATAAATATGATATAACCTCCTTGAGCTTATCTAAGTTTTGAAAATCATTCACTTGTTAGAGATATCCTGGAATGGGGGTTTAAATTGAGTTATAGTGTGTCTTAATTTTTATATATTTTATTTAACACAAATGAAAGAGCATTACTATTACTTTCATATTGCATCTGGCAATATTTTAATGTATTATTATGTTTCAGGAATTTTTGCCCTTGTCCCTTGTCCCTTGTGGCTTATGAGACATCCACTGTCTCAAGGAAAGTCATTTCAGATTTTGAGCATCTGAGGGCTCTTTAGAGATGTGAGAAAAATGGTACTTTTGACCCATAAAAGCTTAAGCCTTGAAGAAGTTGTGGCATAACGCTTATTCCATAAATATGAAAAATATTCAATATCAATTTAGAGCAAATTCCCTTTCTACCTCCCAGAGTAAATAAAATTTTTTGTGCATTGTAGCATTTGGGAGAGCAGAATGGAAATAGGTGAAAGGTTGAACACTTAGGGGTATGTGTGTGTTTGTGTGTGTTTGAAAGGGGAGCTTTGCCTTTATCCTCTTGTTTACACTAGCCAAGTTACCAAAATGTGTCTACTCTCAGCATCTGGTCACAATTGTTATGTGACAATAGAGAATAGAGGTAGAGATCAGCCTGAAACACGCTTAGAATTTCATGTGTTTTTTATGTGTCCAAGAAGGGTACCAATATAGCTAAGGGAAGCACAACTCAAGAAGCTTTGTGTTCATGAATGTGGGATACACATAAGTGGCTCAGACAAGAAAATAAATGAGAAAAATGTGGAATCAGTAATAGGGATCTGTCAGCAACTTGTATTAATTGAAGATTTAGGACAGGATGGGATAATAGCTATCAATAACAAATATTTGTTTTTTACTTGATAAACCCTAAATATTCTAAGCATTTTTATGCAGCATGTCATAAATACTTCACAACCATTGTGTAGACTACACTTTGTTATTTCCATTTTACTGAAAAGGAAACTAAAGGACAGAGAGATTAAGCCCCTTGCTTGTCTTATTATATCCACTGCTTACTTCTGAGGGGATGCACATCTTAGTGAGATGTTAATAGTCTAGGATTATACACATTCCCTATAGCCACCTCAGACGCTAAGCTCCAGAGAGGATTTACTCAAGCCAGTGTATCGTATTGAGGCTTTGAAATGACAGAAAACTATGAAACAACTAGAAAACTTCACATGGATGGGTAACTCTCGGTAACCCCAGGGGAAAATGGCTATATAGAAAATATTGTGGAAAATTTAAATCACATTTCTTACACACCTGAATTTTTAACCCAAGTTTTATATTTATTATATATTGAAGCAAAAATAGGACAGAAATAGTAGCAAAAGGTATCAAAACTAGTGACCCAGTAAAAGGTCATAACCTCCAAAATCTCTTGAAAGAGAACATCTTTCAATATACTCTAGGTCCCAGGTGGCAAACACAAGTCCTGCAGGCTGAATCTGGCCCTCCACCTTGTTTTATCTGCCCGGCACCTTGTTTTTACCCAGTGGCATTGCCGAGCTCCTTGCCCCTACTTAAGGATTAGTTACATTTATACAGTCCTAAAATTACATTTGACCCTTTAAAAGCAACCGCAAGACTGATGTGGTCCCTGGTGAAAATGTGTTTGACACCCCTGCTCTAGGAGATATACCTCAGAATATAGTGAATATTCCACAGTAGTTTGCTGTGTAAAAATGCACTCACCTAGATACCTTGAGGATTGTTATTTACAGTGCTATCTTTTACCCAGAACAATCTCTTTAACCATACCTCGATATATCCTTGAATTTTGAAAACTACCTGTTATGTGAATCCAAGATTAAATGTCATTTAAATGAAAAGTCCAATTTAATATCAGATTATCATTTGGTTACAGTTATCAATCCAGTTTTTCTAGGTTGATATAAGTTTGCTATGTTTATAAATCTTACTCATTTAATTTATTTTTTCTTAAAAACATCCATTATTGTTCAGAACATTGAGGATTATAGATGCCTGATCATTAAAAGCAAAATAATCAGATGACTTCTGAGTTATGCTAAACTTTAAGAATTTTAAAGATATGAGTGTACTTTGACATGATAGATGTGCTTATCTTTTATTTCACTTGAGAAAACATGTATTAGTATGTTTTAGAGGGAAACGTAAGGCTGTATAATAATTTATCTATACCAGATTTTTTTTTAAGATTTTATTTATTTATTTTTTAGAGAGAGGAGAAGGGAGGAAGAAAGAGAGGGAGGAACAGCAATGTATGGTTGCCTCTCACATGGTCCTCACTGGGGACCTGGCCTGCAACCCAGGCATGTGCCCTGACCGGGAATCGAACCGGGATCATCTGGTTCCCAGCCCGCGCTCAATCCACTGAGCTACACCAGCCAGGGCTATCTATACCAGATTATTTATTTATTTATTTATTTATTTATTTATTTATTTATTTTTAGAGAGAGGGGAAGGGAGGGAGAAACAGCAATGTATGGTTGCCTAGGCATGTGCCCTGACTGGGAATCAAACCAGGACCCTTTGGTTCCCAGCGCGCACTCAATCCACTGAGCTACACCAACCAGGGCTATACCAGATTTTTTTAAGAAAGGAATATAACTATTTTAAGAGAAAATATATAATTTTAATATATGTAAGGTAAAATGTCTATTTTTTAAACAAGGACAAAAATGTTCACTATAAATCAAATGTGTTACTGTTTAAAATATAAAATCTCAATTTTAACAGTATTAGTAAAACAAAGACTTTGATAATAAATTATTGTGTCTTCAAAGTTAAAGGAATGTTTATTAAAAAACTATTTTGAAGTATTAAATTTAAAAATCTTGACTGTTTAACTTTCTGGATTATGAATTAATTTCAGGGTGAGTAAAAATCCAGTCAGTTCCAGAATATTCAGACTCATGGAGGGAACACAGCCCAAATCAATCACCCAGTCATTCCATCAACACTTACTTGAATGCTTGTTGAATGGTAAGCTATGTAAGGGCACAAACAGGAATGGTAAGCGATGGTCAGAAATTTATCAGAAAATCAAAAATTTTAAATTGTTAATGATTAGTGACATACTGAGCTGGTGTTTACATTTTTTGGAAATAAATTAATAGATTATATTGTCTCTTTCAGGCTTCTAAGTAACACTCAGCACTTCACTTTTAATTTACTAAATTACCTGTGATTTGTAGGCATCATTGTCTTTTTCTAAACCTTTTCTGGAGTGGCTTGTCAGAAAGCCACATGGCAATTTTATTGTTGCAAGACCCAAATTGTAGCCCTACTTTAAAGTATATTTTATTGATTATACTATTACAGTTGTTCCATTTTTTCTCCCCTTTATTCCCTCCCCTCTGCCCTGCACTCCCTCTGCCAACAGCATTCCCATAACTTAGTTCATGTCCATGGGTCATACATATAAGTTCTTTGGCTTCTCCATTTCCTATCCTACTTTAGTAGTTTTGATATCACTTTTCTTTTTTTTTTTAATTTTTATTACTTTATTGTTCTTCAATTACAGTGGTCTGCATTTTCTTCCCTCCCCCCCATCCAACCCCACTTGCCTCCCCTGCTTCCACCCTTCCCCTTGGTTTTGTCCATGTGTCCTTTGTAGTAGTTCCTGAAAACACTTCTCTCCACAATCCCCTCTCCCCTCCCCTCTGGCTATTGTTAGATTGTTCTTAATTTCAATGTCTCTGGTTATATTTTGCTTGTTTTTTTCTTTTGTTGATTATGTTCCAGTTAAAGGTGAGATCATATGGTATTTGTCCCTCACTGCCTGGCTTACTTCACTTAGCATAATGCTCTCCAGTTCCATCCATGATGTTGCAAAGGATATAAGCTCCTTCTTTCTCTCTGCTGCATAGAATTCCATTGTGTAAATGCACCATAGTTTCTTGATCCACTCATTTGTAGGTGGGCACTTAGGTTGCTTCCAGCACTTGGCTATTGTAAATTATGCTGCTATGAACATTGGGGTGCATAGGTTCTTTTGGATTGGTGTTTCAGGGCTCTTAGGGTCTAATCCCAGCAGTGGAATTGCTGGGTCAAAAGGCAGCTCCATTTTTACTTTTCTGAGGAAGTTTCATACTGTTTTCCACAGTGACTGCACCAGTCTGCATTCCCACCAACAGTGCAGTAGGGTTCCCTTTTCTCCACATCCTCTCAGACATTTGTTTGTTGATTTGTTTTTGACAGTCATTCTGACTGGTGTGAGATGGTATCTCACTGTGGTTTTAATTTGCATCTCTTTTATATCACTTTTCTGTGGCATCAGGAGCATTCTTGAAATAATTTCAGAAGATTACCAAAAATAGAAACATTTGATCTTTACATAAACCTGAACTATAATCTTCTAATGTCACTGCAGAAATATTTTCTTCTTAATAATTTTGTACTGAAAACAAACAATACAAAGAAGACCCTCATATTTTTTCTAATAAAATATCGTATGGCAGAATTTCAAATATCATATTATTTGTTTCATGTACATTGGAAAAATAAAAAAAAAATCCAGGGCTTGTTAAGGGTCGATATTTTATTTTCAGACTGATTATATACATTCTTGAAATGTCAGAACTGTTTTTGCTCAGGCTCAAGATAATATCATTATATATACACCTCACAGAAAACAAACACTCAGACAGGAAATTATTTAAATGAACCCCTTTTCCTCTGTTATTACAGCCAATCGAGAAAATGAACAGGAATGTAGTATCTTTCTTGGAGAATAATATAACACTCTATAGACCTCAATTCAGCCTAGAAAACAATGGCATATTGCCAGTAGTATTATTTATAGTAAAAAAACAAACAAGCAAATATACCTGGACTGTTGGCATTAGACATATTAGTAAATTTGTAAGATATGTGGACTCTGAGATTTTCCCCGATGTGGCATAATTTATAATTTCATATATATGCTTTTGTTTGTAAGGTTTATATTGGATTTGGCCAGCTCACATTACCAAGCTCATCTCTATTTTTCTGCCCAGGCCCACTCAAATAACAACAATAAATACGTACAGGATTTGTTATTTCCTATAAAAGAATCGTGTGAGGAAATACGTTGGCAGGCAGTATATTGTAACGAGATACTGTAGCTGTGTCTCCTGATGTTCTAAAAACTATGATATTGCAGGTGACGATGTCAGTGGCGGACAAGGTATGAATGTACGATATGTGTATACACACGGATATTTGTATGGTGCACTTTCCCCCATCCTTAACCCACATATTATTCTGAACAGAGATGGATTTTTAATCTTCTAAATCACCATCTTTCCATTTATATATTTATCAATTTCAGTCTAGCAGAAAATATGCTTTTTGGTGAATTCTTGTATTTCATTATATCAATTTCCCACTTAAGTATTTATTGGTAACAAAGGAAACTGTATTGGAATTGTATGAGTGTGCTTGTATAACATTCCTCTGCTTATTTTACAGCAAAATAGGAGAATTCACCAAAAAGCATATTTTCTGCTAGACTGAAATTGATATAATGAAATTCTTTTCTCCAGGACATATTACAGTAAAAATTGTCAGTTTTTGTGAAACATGTAAAAGAAGCAATTACTGACAGGGTTGCCTGTAGGTAAATTTCATATTTTGTTATAGTTTTTATAGGAAGCAAGGAAATATACAACCCTATTGATAAAGTCCATTTTCATTTGTTTAATCAACAGTTTATAGTACTTGGTATATTCTCATTGTTAAATATTGGGACATACAGAGACAAACAGTACATACTATAAGGTTATACCTATCCTCTAGTGAAGGAAAAAGTCAAATAAACAAATGATATATGAAACTGCTATGCTGGTAGTATGGGTAGTTATTTCTCTATGACAGGTTTCTGATCGCTAAAGTGATTCTACATATACACTAGGTGAAGAATATCAGAAAACATATTTCATTTAATAGACAACTTCATTTAAAAAGAGGTACTGAATGTGAATATGCACAGTATATTTAGGGAATGACAAACAGTTAAAAGGTGGGTGTTCCAGAGGAAAATGTCTGTTGGGACTATGTCTGTATTTTTTCTGGAGCCATCTAATCTACCTGTGGATAGAATCTTTTTTTATAGAAATATCTTGATGCCTGCTGAATTTCTTTATTTCTGGGTTTTACTTTAAAAATATTATTACCTTATTTAGGGGAAAGCACAGCTATGTGTTGTCTTAAGGACTAGGGATATTTTATAAGGCTAAAATATGAGAGAGAAAGTGACTTTAAAGATCAGTTAAAAATAGAACATTTTGATAACTTCCATTTATTTAGACTCAATAGGGAGAAACTTATTATGGAATTCAATATGAAGAGTGCAAATGGGGCATGAAGGCTTCAGTGTATATGTAGAATTGGAGATGCTTTCACTTTCCATTTGATGAAATTGGATTTCTCAAAATGGACTCTATCTTTTTAATTCAAAGATTTTCAGCAAGTATGAGGAAGATATCCTATAATTTATGAAGACAGTTTTTTATTTTTTATTAGCTCTCAGCTTTAGCAACTGTTTTTTTTCCCCAGTCATCTTGCTGTTGGTGATCCTTATAAGGCAAACTGCCTTTCATTTTCATCTTCCTTAGCACAGCTGATGCTTACACTACTCTGAACATCCTTTGAGTCATTTCCTGCTGATAAATGTCTGTATGTAGTCACAATTGTCACCTATGTTTGTGATACAAAACTGTCCTCTCTTTTTATACCAAGATAGCATTTGCACCAGCCTCTAATCTTGTGTTCCACTTTCTCCCCTTTCAGAACCAAGCTGGCAATTCTCATATTCAATAGCTTTAAAATTGCCCATAGCAATCAATGACAACTGAGGCATCACTAAAGAATTTCTTTTATCTTCAAGCTCCAATTTAGATCTGTCATTAAGCTCTAGTAAGCTTGAACTGTCAGAACATTTTCCCTCATCACATGCTGTAAGCACAGAAAGTCACTTCAAAATTAAATTTGTTCTATTTCTTACTATACTTTGTAATGGTTTCATGTGAACAGTAAACTTCACTGAAATAGTACTGTCAATCTTTAGTAACTCAGATAACTGTGGCTTTAAAATAAATAGTGAGATGCTGCCAAAACTCAAGTATGAATATGGTAGCACATCCCTCACCTTCAGTTTGTGTGTGTGTGTGTGTGTAGGATTTAAGGGAGAAGCATTGTGATATTGGTGGAAAGAGAACTTGACAGTGAGGTGGGTTCTGTTTCCACTTTTTGCGTTAAAGTTTGTGTAATATTTGGTAAGCCATTCTCTTCTCTAGGTTTTCGTTTCCATTCTGTAACAACATGGGGGGATTATTAAATGAGTTTTAAGGTCTTACTCATTTCTTACATTTGACTTATTAATAAATTTGACTTTCGCCTGACTGGTGTGGCTCAGTTGATTGAGCAAGGGCTGCGAAACAAAGGGTCACCAGTTCCATTCCCAGTCAGGACACACGCCTGGGTTGTGGGCTGGGTCCCCAGTGGGGGGCCATGTGAGAGGCAACCACACATTGATGTTTCTCTCCTTCTCTTTCTCCTTCCCTTTCCCTCTCTTTGAAAATAAATAAATAAAATCTTTAAAAAATAAATTTGACTTTTCATGTGTGGTATTATTCTTCTTTGAGAAATGGATCATAAACAGGTACCAATAACAGCTGGAAGGAATTATTTAGGTAGTCCACAATCCAAAGCAGATTGCAAAAATGCTTCAGCTACATCCTCTGGACCAAAACATTATTTTGGTTGGGTTCTTTCGGTGAACAGTAGCCGTCTTAAAGATCACAGTTTCTACCTTGGAGATCTTTTTCATTTGACAGAACCTTCAGCTTCACCCACATGTTTAAATTTCATCTTTCTTTGTTTTGCAAATTTCATTTTGAAACAATCTGTGTGAACATTAGAGGTGCCAGATTGAGACTAAAGACCACAAAAATCTGGCAGCACTACACATGATAAGTATTTTAGTAGCTCAAGTAGTTATAGAACCTTTATTCAAAATTAGAGTGATTGTTCTTTAATAGTGCTTCACAAGTTCAAAATTGGCTTCTTATATTTCTTCTCTTACCCATAAGGGAAAGAAGTTTGTTTGTTTTTTCAGTGAAATTTATTGATTGATTTAATCTTCATTGTTTTTTCCCTTTATCATTAAGTGCCTGTACACCCCCAACCACCCAGCAATCACCACACTGTTGTCCATATTCATGAGTCATTTTTTATTTTTGCTCAGTCCCTCCATACCTTAATCTTAGCCCCCACTAATTGTCATCGGCTGTCCGTCTATGTATCTGTCTGTTTTTCTTGTTAGTTCAGTATGTTCATTACATTCCACAAATGAGAGAGATCATATAGTATTTGACTTTCTCCAACAGGCTTATTTAACTTAGCATAATGTTCTCCAGGTCCATCCATACTGTTGCAAGGGTAAAATTTTCTTCTTTTTTAAAGCTGAGTAGTATTCCATTGTGTAAATGTCCCATAGTTGTTTTTTCCACTCATCTATTGATGGACACATGGGCTGCTTCCATATCTTGATGATTATAAATAATGCTGCCATGAACATAGGGGTACTTATGTTCTTTCAAATTAGTGTTTTGGGTTCCTTCAGATAAAATCCAGAAGTGGGATTGCTGGGCCAAAAGGTAGATCCATGTTTAATTTCTTGAAGTATCTCCATTCTGCTTTCCACAGTGGGTGTACCAGTCTGTATTTCGACTGACAGAGCAAAGTTCCTCTTTCTCTACATCCCTGCCAACACTGGTTGTTTGTTGATAGATTAATGATAGTCATTTTGACAGGCGTGACATGATATCACACTGTGGTTTTTATATGCATTCCTCTCATGATTAGTCAGATTGAGCATCTTTTCATATGTCTATTGGCCATTTGTATGTCCTCTTTGGAGAAGTGTATATTCAGGTCTTTTGCCCCTTTTTTAATTGGGCTGGTTTTTTTTTTTAATTATTTTATTGTTGTTCAATTACAGTTGTCTGCATTTACCCTTCCCCCACGCTAACCCACCTCCCTCCCTTGCTTCCCCCCTCCCCCTTGGTTTTGTCCATGTGTCCTTTATAGCAGTTCCTGAATACCGTTGTCCCCCTTCTCCCCTTCCCCCTCCCCTCTGGTTACTGCCAGAATGTTCTAAACTTCAATGTCTCTGGTTCTATTTTGTTTCTCTGGTTGTATTTTGCTTGCTTACCTCACAAGTGTCTTGGCTGTGACTGATCTGAATTCCCCGGTAGCTGATCTGGCCTCGGTGCCTTCGCTCCTGAGTCCTCATACAAAACCCTTTAACATTTCATATAGTAGAGGCTGCATGATGATGTACTCCTTGAACTTGACCTTATCTGAGAAGCACTTTATCTGCCCTTCCATTCTAAATGAGAGTTTAGCCGGATAGAGTATTCTTGGTTGTAGGCCCTTGCTTTCCATGATTTGAAATATCTCTCTCCAGCCCCTTCTTGCCTGCAAGGTCTCTTTTGAGAAATCTGCTGACAGTCTTATGGGAATTCCTTTGTAGGTAACTGTCTCCTTTTCTCTTGCTGCTTCTAGGATTCTCTCCTTATTTTTAATCTTGGGTAAGGTAATTATGATGTGCCTTGTTGTGTTCCTCTTTGGGTCCCACTTCTTTGGGGTTCTCTGAGCTTCTTGGATTTTCAGGAAGCCTATTTCCTTTGCCAGATCTGGGAAGTTCTCCTTCATTATCTGTTAAAAATACGTTCAATTTCTTGGTGTTCCTCTTGTCCTTCTGGCAGCCCTATGATCCGGATGTTGGGTCATTTACAAATGTCTCTGAAGTTCCTGAGTCCCTCCTCATTTTTTTGAATTCTTGTTTCTTCCTTCTGGTCCACCCCGTTGGTTTGAGTCCCAGCTTCCTTTTTTTCCCTATTGGTTCCCTATAAATCTTCCTCCATTATCTTTATCATATTCTTCATTTGTTCAATTATTTGCGTCCACCTTTCTTCCAGTTTTGTTAGCATTTTGATTACCAGCGTTTTAAACTGAGCATCTGATAGGTTGACTATGTCGTCATCCGTTAGTTGTAATTTGTTCTTATCTTTCATTTTGGCCATTTTCATTCTTTTTATCTCGGTGCACTTGTCGGCTCGCAGGTGCTGGCAACCTGGGTCGCTTTTTCGGTGACGTTTCCTCTGGGGGCGGGGCCTGGGAGGAAGCAATGGCGACTGCCGATCACCGCCGGCTCCCGTCACTCCTCCGCTCCCCAGTTCCCCACCGCCTTTTCCGCCAGTCTCGGCTCTGCTGGCTCCCACTGGCCTCTCTGGAAATGCCTCCGGCTTGCGGGATTCACCCATTGTTCGGGGTCTCTCCCTGTTCAGGCGCTTGCAGCGTGAGGCCCTCCGTGCAAACTGCCTCTCACTCCACTCCTCCGCTTGGTTCTGCCCCGCTTACCGGCCTGGATGTTCGTCCTCTCCAACCTCCTGGGTGTCGGATTTCACTTCAGTTCATTTCTGTCCATTCTGGTTGTTAAATTTTTTGCTACTGTGTTCGTTGTTTAGACACTCTGGATGTGCGGGCGGCGAGTGTGTCCTCCTACGCCGCCATCTTGGCAGAAGTCCTGGGTTTTTTTTTTTTTTTTGATACTGAGTTTTTTAAGTACTTTGTAAATTTTGAATATTAATTCCTTATCAGAGGTATCAGTGAATATATTCCCCCGTTCTTTTGGTTGACTTTTTATTTTGTTGATGATTTCCTTTGCTGTGCAAAAAATTTTTAGTTTGATGTAGCCGCATTCATTTATGATTTCTTTTGTTTCCCTTGCCTGGGAAGATATAGCTTATCAAAATTCCCACAAGCAATCTCAGATTTTTCTGCTTATATTTTATTCTATGATTTTTATAATTTGGGGTCTAACATTTAAGTCTTTGAACCATTTTGAATTGATTCTTATGTGTCATGTAAGAAGGTGATCTAAGTTTCATTTTTCTACATGTATCTGTCCAATTTTCCCAACACCATTATTGAACAAACTATCTTTAGCCCATTGTATGTGCTTGCTTCCTCTGTCAAATATTAATTGAGTATAAAGGTATGGTCTTATTTCTGGGCTATCAGTGGTACAGGGGAGGGGGAGAAGGGGAGGAAAAGGTGCGGGGAATAAGAAGCATAATAGGTAGGTATAAAATAGACAGGGGGAGGTTAGGAATAGTGTAGGAGATGGAGAAGACAAAGAACTTACATGTATAACCCATGGACGTGAACTAAGTGGGAAGGGAATGCTGAAGCATGGGGCAGGTGGTGCAGGAAGGAGGGGAATAAAGGAGAGAAAAAAATTGGGATGACTCTAATAGCATAATCAATAAAATATACTTAAAAATAAAGAAAGATTTGCTTTACATATTTAGGTGCTCCTGTGTTGGGTTTATAAATGTTTACTAGGGTTATATTCCTATGTTGGATTGTTTCCTTTATCATTGTGTACTGTCCTTCTTTGTTTCTTACTATAGCTTTGGTTTTAAGGTCTATTTTTTCAGATATAAGTACTGTTACCCCAGTTTTTTTTTTTCATTTCCATGTGCATGAAATATCTTTTTCTATCCTTTTACTTTTAGTCTCTGTGTATCTTTCGATCTGAGATGTGTCTCTTAGAGACAACATATAGATTGCTCTTGTTTTATTATCCATTCAACTATCATATGTCTGATGGTCAGAGCATTTAAGCTGTTTACATTTAAGGTGATTATTGACAGATATGTATTTAGTGCCATTTTATCATTAGACTGCTTTTCTCGATTTTTTTTCCTCATTTTCTTTTTCTTCTTGTTTTGAAAGTAAGTTCTTTAACATTTGTTGCAGTACTGATTTGGTGTTAACAAACTCACTTAGCTTTCCTTTTCTGGGAAGCTCCTTATTTCTCCTTCATTTTAAATGACAGTCTTATTGGGGAAAGTAACCTTGATAGTAGGTCCTTGGTTTTCATCATCTTGAATATTTTACACCACTACCTTCTGGCCTGAAATGTTGCTTTCGAGTAATCAGATGCCTGTCTAATTGATGCTCTCCTGTATGTAACTACTTGCTTTTCTCTTGTGCCTCTTCTTGTATTTGTGCCTTGTCATTTTAATGAGAAACTTCTTGTTGTAGGTCACTTTGGGTCCAACTTGTTTGGGATTCTCTGAGCTTCCTGTACGTGTGTCTTTTTCTTTCACCAGGTTAGGGAAGTTTTTGGTTATTATTTATTCAAATAGGCTCTCAAGTCTTTGCTCACTCTTTTTCCTTCTGGTATTCCCATGATGTGGATGTTCTTAAGCTTCATGATATCCAAATTTTTCTTAAGCTCTTCTTTAAATTTTTTTTTTTCCTTTTTCTGTTCTGCCTTGGTGCTTTTATATTTTAACCTTATTTTCAAATCTCTGATTTGATCCTCTGCTTCATCTAACCTACTGTTTATTCCTTTCAGTGTATTATTTATTTCAGATATTGCATTCTTTATTTTTGACTGCTCCTATTTTATGGTTTCTATGCCTTTTTTCATGCTGTTGAGTATTCTTATAATCATTACTCTAAACTCTATCTGTTAAATTGCTTTCCTCCACTTCATCTAGTTCTTCTTTAGGAGAATTATCTTTTTCTTTTGGGGGTGTCTGTGTCTTTGTCTTCCCATTTTGGCTGTTTCTTTATATTTTCCTTCTTAGTTATTAAACTAATGAGTCATTAAACTGATCTGTTCTCAAACTAATTAGGCTATAATCAGCTTATGCATTATAGGGTAGGTCAGAGTAATTCCTGTGCGTGGTGCTATTACTTCCCCTCAGGCTGATGCCACTTGGAAAGGAGTGCTCTGCCTGAGAAATGTGGCCTCTGCAGTATGGAGGATGACTCACCACAAGACCCTGACAGCTGTTACTTCCCTTTTCTCCCCAAAGCTACCAACCCCAGAGTCTCCTCAAGTGTCTCTAGTCTGCTATGCTCTCCTTCTGCCAGAGCCCATGGTAAGTGGTTTCAAATGAAATTTTTTTGCATTGGCCCTTTAAGAGGCTCTCAGAGACTCCAGCTGTCTCTCCCTGGCAGAAACCCTGATGCTTTACACAGCTGGATGGTATCTGGGTTCCTTTCTGCCCCTCATTTTTTAGGCTAGGGAGCCCAGCTCAGCCGGAACCCCCCAGCCACTGAAATATCCCTCTGGAACTTCAGCTGTCTCTGGTGGGAGCCCAGCTGGCCCTCTTGCACTTCCTCTGCACTCCCTACCATTTTCATTGCGGTGAAGTGGTTTCTTCTGTCTGTCCGTGGTTATAGGGCTTCTCTTCAGCTAGTGTTCAGTTGATTATTCAGGATGGTTTCTCTACAACTTGTTCGTAATTCCACCTTGTTCCTGGAGGGATGTTAATGTAGCCTCAATGTCTCCACCGTATTGGATCTCCCTGGTGCATCGTTTCTTAATACCTACTTTCACCTTTTATAAGCACTGTTGTTTTCAAAGTTAAATTTATTTTCTCATTCATCTTGTGTAAAGCTATAACTTCAATGGAAACATAATCCAGGTCATAATTCCATGATGCCTTAGAATGAGAAAAGAATTTGATATTTTTACCACTCAAAAAACAAGAAGCATTCTAGCAGATAATCACTAAGTCAAGGTTACAATTTCATGATTTTTTTTTTCATTTTCAGTAGCAAGTCATGGTAGCTTTATACTCTAGAGCAGAATTTATATTTCACTATACTTGGAAACTTCATATTGCTCAATCCCCATTGACATCATTCGTTGATACTTCTTAGCCTGTCTGATTGAAGTTAGACTCTGATATGAATCTACTTTGCATTTCTGGCCATAGTTTTTTAGGGAGTTTGTTAATAGCTAACCAGTCTTTTAAATTATTTTATCCTAGGGTGTTAATGGATAGTAACAGTTTAGGAAAAGCCATCTCTGATAATAACAGCATTTTAACAGCAATATCTTAACCAGGTGAATCGAGGATCTGAGGATTTGAGGCAATGTGGCAAAAAGACTTAGGCACAGGTTTGTGGTAAGTTGCAGCTTTCCATGATTCTCCAGAAACTCTTGTCAGTTTAAACTTGTCAGTTTAATGCCTGCTTACTTTTCCCTTAACTACTGGTGTTATAAAAACATATATTTTCTGAAAATAAACACCAAAAATTGATCTTAGATACATACTAATCTACAGTATGATTTTTAGAACTGTGAAGAAGTTGAATCTACTAAATTGTTTTGGTAGCAAAAGGAAAGTATCTGATAGTTTTTCCATGTCTAATTTATAAACATGCTTTCAGATTTAAGGACTGGACATGAGTAGATATTGCCCTACATATTCTTTACACTTATATGCCATTACTTTCTTTTATACTTTGCAACAAATTATCTAACATCTATTTAATATTTATTAATATGTAATGCTGTTATAACTTCTTAATATTTGATTCTAGTTTATGATTAATTTTCCTATATGCTGCATTACATAATGAAAGAAATTAAAGTATATATTTGCTTTATCTTATTTGCCAAATAATTTACTACGTTTCATTAATCTAAGATCACATCAATTGTCAGATGCATCATTATTATGTATCATTAACAAAAAACTTCTCTAATGATGACATTCATTGAATGTAAGTTTCATGCAAATATAAGATATACTAAGATATAAAAATCTGTGCATTTTTGGAGTCAAGGAAATGTAGTGATAGGACTATCCTAAACAGTTCTGAAACGTGTTTAAAACATCTGAAATAGGCCCTGGCTGGTGTGGCTCAGTGGATTGAGTGCCGACCTGCGAATCAAAGGGTTCCTGGCTTGATTTCCAGTTAGGGCACATGCCTAGGTTGTGGGCCAGGTCTCTAGTTGGGGTACACGAGAGGCAACCATGCACTGATATTTCTCTCCCTCTCTTTCCCTTCCCCTCTCTCTAAAAATAAATAAAATCTTTAAAAAAAATTTTATTTATTTACTTTAGACAGAGGGAAGGGAGAGAGAAAGAGAGGGAGAGAAACATCATTGTGTGGTTGCCTCTCACGTGGCCCCCACTAGGGACCTGGCCTGCAACCCAGGCATGTGCCTTGACTGGGAATTGAACTGACGGCCCTTTGGTTCACAGCCTGCACTCAATCCACTGAGCTACACCAGCCAGAACTAAAATCTTTTTTTAAAAAAATCATCCCAAATAGTATTGAACATATGATCTCATTTATTTTTATAAAATATTTATAATATACATTAGGACAAAACTCACATTTCCTTTTTAGGGGTAATGGGGAAATTAAGCAAACTTGTAAAACAGAAAGAGAAGAAAACTTTTATATATGTATTAGTAAAATGAACTAGAAACCTTTCAATCTGCAATTTTTTTATTTTCTTAATTACTGTTGGTGGAACATTGGTAATGTTTGAAATTGGATTCTGTACTGGAAATATTTTCAATTTCAGCTTTGGTTATACTGAGGCAGGAATATTTATATATATATTATATGCAAGTGAGAATTTACTTCATTTGGACTTACATATATTTATAGTAGTAAATATATTTATTAACATTTCAATTAGGATTATTTATTTGGCCTTTTACTATGTTATATATTACTGTATATTAAATTTGAGAAGTACTATATAAGATACTAATGACATTAGAATTATCATTGTTTCACAATGAATGACTCTGTTGCTCTAGTTTATTTGTATATTCATATTAATACATAGCTCCCAAACTATAGACAAGAATTTAGTGACATAGAACAAATATTTGTAAAGGGAATCTAAATACAGGGAAAAGTATTTCCCTACACTTTTGAAATGTGAGTTATTACAAAACTGAATTCCTCTTTGGAATAAATGATATTTGATTTTCATATTAGCATACCAGCTTGAATAGCTGCATAAAACTTCTCAAATAAAAATAAAAAACAAAATTCCAAATACAAATTTTACTTTCAGATTAACAGGTGTGGAAGATCCCAGGAAATACATTTCTGTTTGGAGGAAACATTTTGTTTGGGATACATATCTATTAGATTTGCTATGACTAAAGTGCATACAGTAATACTAAATGCTTTTACAAATACAAGGTTTCACATATGTTAGATTAAAGTTACTAAGAGGAAAAATCCTAGCCCTTGCTCTGGGGCACTATGGATACTTGTAACAGGTGATTCACTGGACAAATAAGCCTGCCAGACAGGTAATCCAAGGGCTATCAATGCAGAATTTCACATTTCTACATGTCTGAATGTGTTTTAAAGAAAAGTTCATTGTTGAAGCTGTTTATTTTAAAGAAGAAAGCTTTAGTGAGTGTTCTGATTCCTGTGTAGAGGAGGAGAATAGAACCATTTGGGGCATATAAATGATTTATCTCTGAAGTTAAGAATTCCTTCTTGAATTCGACTACTGATCCTTGGCTTCTCTAAAATGTAGAGTAGTACAATACATATAAATAGTATTGTGTGTATATCATTTGTTACTAAGGATCATTGTTTGGCGTATATAATAACACAATATAATGGTGTAACAATATTTCTATTACATATAATACAGTGAAATTAATTTTAAATATGACATAAAAGGAGTCAAATAGCTTTAAAGGTTTAAGTTAGTTTTATCCTGTGTTTATCTATAAATGCTTATATTTTTGTGATTAAGGAAGGTTTATTTAGAAGTTTATGAATTATGTTTAACTTTAGTTTCATTCTGGCTGCCTTTTTGTGTTTTGCTTCTTAAAAGTTAGCAAAGGTGACCAAGAAAAACGTGAAACAATCTCCTGAATTAGTTGACTTTAGCTCCCTACACTGACCAACAATTTGATGAGTTTTATGTAAAGGCCTTTTCTTCCTGTGCCATATCACTTTGTTTCTCTCTGTTTGGCACCATTATTAAATAATTTATTCTTTCATTCTCTTACTTATTCATCTTTTTGAAAAATACTCACCAGGTAACATTACATGTCAGCCACTGTGCTTGACTTAAAGAATACAGAAATGAACAAGATGTTAGAGTAGACAGCTCATTAGACATGAGCAAGGGAAACTGGGAAGCAATAGAACGAGACCCCTAACTAGGCCAATAAAAAGGTTTGTAGTCACTCTGGGGAGTAACTAATATAGTCTGCTACCCTGACAGGCTTGGGAAAAAACTGTGAACCTTCAGAGACTGGGGGAAATAGGAGCAAAGAGAAGTTTCTACTGTTAGTGTAGGCATAGACCCATACACAAATCACCTCAAAGGGACTGCTTTTCAATTATACTCTGATTATAATAAAGTAGCATTGTGGTTTTGAACCCTCTCACATGCCATCAGCAAAACGACGTAATTGTGGGTAAAGAGGCAAAGCAGCAGGACACCACCCAAAGGTAATCAGAGAATCACATTGGATAGTTTAAAAATGACCCCACTGTTTTCAGGGATTGGATAGTTCAAAATAAACCTGCTCTTTTTGTAGCCCAAAAGAATATAAGAAAGCTCACACAAAGATCTCAGAGATCTCAGGGCAGTTGCTCTTGGAGCCTTCCGGCTCACCCTCTCTCCCTCTGAGAGTGTACTTTGGCTTTAATAAATCTTGCCACTGCCGCTTGAACTTTCCCTGTGTGTGTCCCTGAATTAAGGATAATGGTGAGACTAGAATGTGAACAGAAACCGTACACAATACTGTAGAGTCTTTAAAAAATAAAGCAATAAACAACTTACTCCACAGAAATAGACACATATAAAATAAATAGACGTAAAAGAGAAGCTTCGCTTCTCCTATCCTGGCTCAAGGGCTGCTTGGGAGAGAGGCTGGGCGGCTTTGCCCCACTTCCCCAGCCAGTATTATTCAGAAGCTAAATGGCAAATGCAGACATGAACCCTGCTTTCAGGGACATTTTGCTTTGTGGAGAAGAGAGATAACTAAATCATTTAATTCCAGAGTATGTGAGACATGCAGTGAGAGGGGATTGTGCTTCACTGTGGGATTACATAGCATGAGCTACATTTGGACAATTGGGGAAAAGCTTTAGTTTGTGTTCATCCCCAAATTTTTTGATCTTTAGTTAAGTTTCTATTCAGTTAGACATTGTGATTGTATTAGATTCCTATGGCTGCTATAACACTAATTTTGTTTCATCTATAGAACTAGAGTCTCTTATATTTCTGGAGGCAAGAGTTAAAAAATGGGCCCCCAAAACTGGGCTAACCAAGGTATCAGTAAGATGCATACTCCCTAAGGAGGTCTATGGGAGAACCTGTTTTTCCTCTTTCTAAATAGCTTCTAGAGACGCATCCCTTGTATTCCTTGGTCCATGGCTCCTTTCTCTATCTTCAAAGCCAGCAGCATAGTCACAGCATCTTTTCTTCTTCTGTAAACTCCCTCTGCCTCCTTCATATGACACTGATGATTACGTTTAGGGTCTATTTGGATGATTCAAGATAATCTCCCTAACTTAAGATACTTAATCACATATCAAGTAATATCCATAGGTTCCAGGGATTAGGACATGGCTATTTTTTGTGGGGGAGCTATTATTCAGTCTACCACACTGACTTAATATTCATAAATAATTATCTGAATATGTATTATAAGAGAGCCCTTATGAATTATATGGTCAGATACTCAATTTTAGAAAAAAAAGAATATTCTTTTTGAGGTACTAAATCTTTATGGTTCAAATAATAAAATTATATTTTATAATATTGTAAAGTGTTTTGTATATAACTCAAGAAAGCTGGCCTACATTTATAACTGTTTTGGGTATACTGATAGTTATGTAGACAAGATTTGAACCTCTGAATCTCCTTTCTGTCTCATACAGCAGTTGCAGCCTTCCTTGCCCATTGTGACCAGAGTCTTGCACAGATATATAATTTCATGAAAATAAAAATAATTAATTACTCATTTGTCTTTGAAATGCTGTGGGCCCCACCCTTTGAAGAACAAACCAGTACTTCATACATATCATGAGGACTACCTTGGCCAGGCCTTGGCAGTTTGCTTTTTGATTCCATTTTCCTAGGTTGTTCCTCTAGGGCTGTGAGTGTAGAGAACAATTTTTTTTTTTTTCCAACAAGGAAGAGAGCCTGCCAGCCACAAGGAATTATAAGGAAAGTATTTCAAGAGAAAAGTGATTCAAGAGCGCAAATATTGTGTTTACTTGGTTTCAGCTATCTTTCAAATTTATTTATTCTCCCTGACAGAAGTTCTACCTTTTAGTGAAAAAGTCTAATCATATTGATTCCATTGGCCATTGTTATGGTTTTTTGCCCCTAGATCTAGGAGAAGAGTGGAATAAGATGGTGGGGAGAGAAGATCTTAAGGACTTCCAATTGATAGTGTATGTAGTAAAATTTTGTGAACACCTAGGGGAAAAGTAGAATATAAAGAAATTAAAAGTCAAATTATGAAGGAACCCAAAGTTTTTGAGTAGCAGCTGATAGCGTACACAATTAGAAAGTGTGATAACGCATAAAGGGAGATGAGTAAACCAACAATTATCGCATACTCATCTTCTAGGACAGGTGCTGGATCCTTTTCCTTCAGTGGCTCTGTTTGGGTAGTGAATTCTCTTTGCTATAGAAAGAGCTGAGGTTCAGAAAAGTTAACTGATTTTCCAAGGTAATTCATGTAGTGAATGGCAGTGCTTGTATTTAAAGTTTAGTTTGTCTGAATCCAAAATCCATTGCTTTTTTGATATCCCACCCTTTGTCTAAGGTGCCCAAGTTTGTTATTGTATCACAGAATTACATGGGAGAGACTGGAAAGATAACTCTTAAGATGTCAAATTATTCTCCTACAAAGGATTTTGACATAGCTGTGGAAATATGGCCTTAGGGTATATGATTGATAGAACGTGAACCAGATCCATGGAAAATACATCTTGAGTCTGCTCTTTATTTTTTCTACTGCTAAGTCCCTAATAGAAATGAGTATCTATTGCTTTTCTGTTGATATTCATGGTGCTTTTCCCCCATAACATCATCTCATAAATGATATTTATTTCAAATTTGGGGTCGATTTTTATAGGATTAGTTCCAAAAGGGTTTACTCTTCTTACCAACAACCTGAGTAGGTATAAGTTTCATTAGTTTGCTGCTACCAAAATATGATCAGCTATTGATGAGTGGTCTGCAGATTTTATTTTTTTTAACTGAAAGATTGATTTTCTCATTCTCTTCATGAAAATTAGAAAGACTCTTCTGATTTCATTTATATGTTAAGATTTTCTATTATGACTTGTATTCAATTTAGCATGCTAAAATGTGAGGCAAATCTGTTCCTTTAATCTGCAATGCCTGAGCCAGTATCTCTGCAGCAAGAGATATCGGTACCTTCATGTGTGCACATGCTTGAGAGCAATTGTTTGACTATAGCTCGTATTAATGTAAATCAACATCTACAAAGAAAGCCTCCTCTATTCCTGAAATGCATATTTATATAAATAGAAAAGTAATGGATTTTGAAAAGGGTCCAATAGGTTTGAGCTTCTAGAATTATCCCAGGAGTATAGACAGGATTGGAATATATCAAGGTATTTTGGACTGGGGCATTGATAAAGTATTTCCATGTTTGCTGAGTGCCTCTGAGCTGGTGGATTAATAATAAATGCAGAAGCCAGGAATAGTTATAATACACTTAATTAACTCTAAGCTTATTTAATGCCATGGTCCAGATGAACTCTAGATAGGGAGACATAATACATATAGCTCATTAAAAAATAATTTGGACTTCTCTAATCTATATTTGCATAAAGTTCAGGTCCTTGTCCTGAAGGTATTAATTATTTTCTAATATTGTTGTTGAGAAATGGATGCCCATTTAAAAAATGGTAATTAGAGGAGTGCTGGCTAATATAATTCAATTTTATATAACATATCATGCCAGTGATACTATGAGATTTCTTTGTCTTGAGGAAACCACTTTTAATAAAAAAAACATTAGAACAAATGATATCTTGGCTGAGAATCATTAAAAAAACAATAAACAAAATTAACCTATTTGTCTCTGTTTATATTAATTGGAAAGGTACTTGCTAGAACCTTTTTGTTTCCATGGGGAACAGTTTATTATTCCTTTGATCATATTTTAGAACTCGTTTTCTTAAGAATAGTATGTGTTATTTTGAGAAAATATATTCAGAGAATTAAAAGAATCTAATTAGCTCTTATATTTGATGAAATCTCATATGACATACTTCTGGAATTTTATGTGAATTGCTAACAGGGAACAATTCTAGAAATCAACATTCTAGCAAAGAATCTGTAATAGTATCCTCAGTAAGAAACAGTAACTTGAGCTGAATGTGCAATGGGAGCTTTTTCTTCTAATTTTGTTTGGTAAATAAAATGTTTTCTTTGTTCTATATGTATATACCAGGCCTATTTATATATTTTTTATCTTTATTGTACTTTTTTCCATTACCATTTAGTTCCCTTCACTTCACAGGCTGGTATTCAATCCACTGAGCCACACCAGCCAGGGACCCATTTAGTCCCCTTATACTGCCCTGCCCCCAGCATTCACCACATTGTTGTACATGTCCATGAGTCCTTTTTCCTTCTTGCTCGGTCCTTCCACTCCCTCCCCCTTCCCCCTTCGTTTCAGAAATCCATTCTTATAAAATTTCTTCAGTGCGTGTTGTTTAGAGACATTTCACTTTAGCTCAAGACATTATTGCCGTTTTTAGGTTAGGTAGATCTATACCCAACTTTCAGAGAGCACTGAAGGGTATAGAGGAAGTAGAGTTTAGTCATCTGAGAATTAATACTGTGACAGGTATGTGCTAAGACAGAGGTACAAAGAAAATATCTAAGGTCAACACTGTTTAAAGTCATGCAGGTGGGAATCAAAGAGAGGTACCGTTCTGAGTAATACAAGGCTTCTGAGACAAGCAGGGAGGTTGTTGTCTGTAAAGCTCAGATAAGCAACTAATCAATATGGCAAAGGGTAGCTTATTAATAGTAACAGGATTTTTGCTGGACAGTGACACATATGAGACTGTCAATAGTGATGAATATGAGCCAATGCATGTTGAGCAGAGACGAAAGCTTCAGACAAGGTCTCCCTGGCAACAGTTGAAAGGAGGTCCTTTATCTAGAGTATTGAAGGCTGTTTTTGTTTGCATGTTTGTTTCTTGCCCACCTCCACTCACTGAACACAAACTTATCTGAAGAAAGTGCTACTTGGACCTTTTAAAAATAAATTCTATACACCCTCTGAGGAGATACTGCAGGTTAAGCATATGCATTTTTCACACCCAGAAATCAAATTTAGTCATGTAATAATGAATATATATTTACCAAGTAGGGATTTTTATAGGCTTGAGTGCCCAGAATAGAAGTTGCTTCTCCCATGAGGGAAATTATGAGGTAGACAATAACCATATTGCAAGTAAAATTTTAAACCTCTTTTTATAGGTAACATCCTGTCATCTGTATTTCACCTAAAAGAAGGAATAAACCTCTACCTTTTGTATACTGCCTCTCAGTACTAGAAATATCTCAAAGCTTGCTTGGAAAATAAATGTGTAAAAATATCCACTGTGTGTCGAGTATGGGATAGAGAGAGCGTGGAAGATTTTTTTGTAAATGTATTTGTGCTTGTATTCTAATTTTGGAGACTAATCCAAAGATGGTAACAACCATATCTCCCATTGTATGTGCTTTCCTGATGTGTAATTTTGCCACTCCTCAAGAGGTGGAGTCACTTTCTCTACTTTGAACCTACATAAGCTCAATAACTTCTTTGGCCAATAGTGTAAGGTAGAAGAGATCCTGTGCATAGTTGCGTAGTTGCTGGTCAATTACTATATGCTCAACCCTGTGGAAGATGATTCTGGGAGAAGTGAAAAAAATCATGTCTTTGAACACTGTAGATACCATGCTGAGAGGTTTTCAAGGCAGGAAATATCAATTGGTTAAAGTTTAAAAGTTAACAGAAAGACAAATACTGGTTGGGTAAAGTACATTGCAGAGAGACCACCTTATTTCATTTGTGTTTTTGTTTAGGCATTGGTTTTTATGGTTAGTGGTATAATATACTTGTTCTGACTTACATTAATAAATTAAGAGGACCTTTGCATACCTGAGAGATGATATTATTTTAATAAGTCACATTTTTCTGGTAAGCTAAATAATACTTGAGCACATTGGCCCAGGATCGAGAAAAATAAAAGTGAACAGTATATTAACAGTAAGATGAAAGAGGTATAGCAGATAAATGTGATTCTGGGGGTTAAGAGTGCAGAGCTTTGATCCTGGTTGGATTCCAGAGAAAAATAGACTTGTAATCTCTTTCTACCACAAATGTGTGTATCTTCTGTATGCATTCCCACTGCATTATTAAGGTACTTCCATGTGGTAAAAACATGTGTATCTTCTGTTTGCTTTCCCACTGCATTATTAAGGTACTTCCAGGTGGTATCTATACTCATGAGAGGAGTTCATTGTAGGTTTGTAGGGGAAGAAGGAAAGCCCAGAAACTGCTTCAGCAATCAAATATCTGGGCCTCAAGAAGTCTGTATGTGTTCCCAGAAGTTTTTAGTTGCCTCATCAGAGGCAAGGGTCCATTGCTCCCCTTTCTGGGCACTCCACTGTTCCATGTATTTCTTTGTTTCTATTTGTGTTCACTTGTTTTTTTATTTTTACCTCATAGCTTCCGATAACTCATGCCTACTTTCTCATAGTTCTTTCTTATTTATTCACTTCTGTGGGTCTCTTAACTTCTTTTAGTCTCTGTTTTTTCCTCTAATTGTGTTGAAGAGTCACTACCAATTTTAGTATGATCATATAAGTTTAGAACACTCAAGTCAAGACAGCAGCTACTTTGCTGGTCAGTTTCTGGCAGCTTCATTTCAGCAGGAGACAATGGGTATAGATAAAAGTCAGGGTTGTAGTCAGTTCTTCAGAGCTCTACCATGCAGTTCATTGTTAAATATTCTCAGATGGTATATTCTGATCTTAACATGTGATAAAGGAGTATCTACTATGTCACAGGAAAGATAGGAAGGAAACAGACCATTCAAAGAGGTGAAATTCCAAAGACACGATATCACCTTCTTCTGTTTTACTTAGGAGTCTGGCTGCTCTTACACAGAGGCCCTGGATTGTATCTGAATGTATAATAAAGTCAATGAATAGTTAATATGATACATTGTGTCTATTAAAATGTATTTTAAATTTCTTACTTTCTTTTTGGTGTGTTTCCTCATTGTTAATAATATCATTAAGAGATCAAAAGGATTATCTCTAAGGTTAGAATAAAATTTTTAATGATTGGCCAGTACTCTTCAAGGAAATAATAGTCTTATTTTAGGACTTGACCCATTTATTGTAAATTGTGAATTTGAAAGAATCAGGGCACAACAGGGTAGAGTGGGCATTCTTTTTTTTTTTTTTTTGTTCATCAAGTATAAGAAAATTTAGTACAGCATTAACACTTCCATGCTATCATTATCGATAAATTCCATATCACCTGGAGAGCTGGCTTTGGCAGTTGCTCTGTAAAACTGGCTACCCAAAGTCCTTTTATACATGGGAGGGCTTTAAGAAATTATTGATTGAAAAGGAGTGTGTGGCATATTTCCTGGACTATTTTTAAATAAGGTTGAGAAGAATTAAACCTTAGTCTATTTAATATTAAGAGACTATATTATATGCATGGAGGGCACATGTATAATAATGTTTTTCTTTTACCTGGAAACTTTTTCTACTACCTGTCTTTGAGCTAATTTAGACATAAAACCTACCAGCAGATGTTATAATTTAAAAGATGAGTAAGTCTCTAAATCAGGTGAGAATAGTCTAAAAAATGGGGAGACAGATGTAAATAAATGAATGCACTGACAAGTTAACTGATAAAGATCTACACAGACTGTATGGAGGTATAAAGACCAGAGTGAAAAAGGGACTCCAGGTTATCTAGGAGGGATTTCAGACAGGAGATAATTTTTGAACTGAAACCTGACATACATATGGCCAACACTGAGAATTAATTCATTGATATTTATTATTATTTGTATGTAAGTATAGTTGCTGTACAATATTATATTACTTTCAGGTGTACAATATAGTGATTCGACACTTTATATGCCTCAACATTATTACCACACTAAGACTAGTAATTGTCTGTCACTGTGCAAACTTAAAACAATATTGTTTGCTGTATGCAGTTTTACTTTCTCATCTGTCCTTCCACCCCTCCCCTCTAGCAACGATTACTTTGATGTTTGTTTCTATAAGTTGATTTTGGTCTTATTTTATTTGTTTATTTTGTCCTTTAGATTCCACATGTGAGTGAAATTATGTGATACATCTTTCTCTAACTAATTTCACTTAGCGTAATAACCTCTGGGTTCATCCATGTTGTTGCAAATATCAGGACTTCTTTTTTATTGCCAAATAATACTCCATCATATATGTGTGCCGCATCTTTTTTATTCATCTGTTGATGGACACCTAGTTTACTTCCATACTGTGGCTATTGTAAGTAATGCTGCAATGAACATAGAGGTCTTTGAGAATTTATTAAATGTTATGTACCAAACTAAAAGTGTCTAATATACTATATCATTATGCCACATCACAAGTCCTAGGTGCTGGTATTATTATATTTTTATACAAATAGATTATTATTCAGTTAATATGACCATGTTAAATAGTTAAGCTCACATGCATGAATTTTTACATGGCTAGTAAGGGGTGTAGGCAGGATTTAAACTCGGCTCTTCTGCCGTGGGGTAGATCGGACCTGCCGGAACCCGGGGTTGACCGTAACCAATGCGTGTATAAATCTCACACTAAGACACGCGGGGGGAAGAAATCCGGCAGCCACGGGTCTCCTCCACCATCGCCCATCTTGGGGAGAAAGACCTCGTGGGTTGCCCAGCCGGGGGTTTTATTAGAGGCATTAAGACACATTTACATTGGATTGATTATTCATGGGATTAAGCAGAACAGGTAGGATTACTCATAACAAAGCACTGGGATGTAGATTCAGATCCAGTGGCAGACATGACCAGGTTAAATCAATATTCAGAGATCAGCAAGCCAGAGTTTTTTAAGATACACCTTTGCCAAATTCCTATTAGAGAATTCCCATCCCACAGACATGATCCACACTTGCTCACACAGGAATCACACGGAGCTGTGCTCAAAACGTGTAAATTCTCAGGACTGCGTGTTTTCACACGTGTGGAAATCACTGCCACACTCTTCCTCTTTTCAGATTCTGTGCTTTTAATGATCACACTATACATCAACTGGTGTGTGTGTGCCAGCATGTGTGTGTTTAAGTATATGTGTGATTTGTGTGCATATGTGAAACATTCAGATCAAATGAGGTATACGAGCAGAATTCATCAGGCTTGTGAACAAGACCAATTATTCTAGATTAGTATTACTGTAAATTAGGGGTAACTGACTGATGGGGTGAAGAAGAGGTTATATCATGAAGGCCTTACAACACATTTTATTTTCTGTTGGCATTGGAGTATCACTGAAGATATTTAAGCTAGGATATTGTATGACAATATTTATTTTAGAAAGATCATTTCGGGACAGATTAGAATAAAAAAGTAAACATCAGTACAGTCATATAGGTGAAGTGTGAACTAAGATTGAGGTGGTAGGAATAGATATATAAGAAGATATATATAAGAGAAATATTAAAGAAATGTGAAAGGTATCAATAATAGGATGTAAGAATTTGAAAGTGTAAGGATAGGATGGACAGGAAGAGAGCTCACTTTGGCTTAGTTGATCTGGTGCATGATGGGATCAGTTACAGTGCAAATAGGATAAGAAATATAGAAGAAATTGATCAGTAATGGTGTGGTGGAGAATGAGGAAATTAGTCCTGAAAATGTTCAGTTTGAGAAAGCTGAGGGACATTTAAGCAGCTAAACAGAGTTCAGGGTGGGTAAGGAGGTGAACTGGGTGAAGGTGGGTGGGAACGATCAATATATGGATATTCCAACTAGACAAGGTAAAGAGGCCTCCAGAGACCTGTGAAGTTATTTATCTAAGAATGGCCATGGTATATCTATACAAGAGAATGTATTAGAAGTTAGTTAACATATATAGAAGTTAGCTTACTTTCACAGGATAGCTAAATACTTAGAAATAAACAAGCTATGCCTCACTTTGTGCTAATGAGACATTCAAACAAGAAGATTGCATAAACAGCCCTAATTCTGCATCACTTTCTACATACACATCCCTTTGCCATATGACTTTAAAGTTACTTTTATTTAAAAGGTTGAATTTAGTCTTTATTTCAATGTCTGGTTGTATTTTGCTTGCTTGCTTGTTTTGTTGATTAGGTTCCACTTATAGGTGAGATCATATAGGTATTTCTCTTTCACTGCCTGGCTTATTTCACTTAGCTAGAGTGGATCGGGGAGAGGAGTAATAGGGGAAGGGCCATCAAGGAACATATGTAAAGGATACATGGACAAAGCCGAAGAGGGGTATAATTGAGGATGGGAGGTGGGCAGGGGGTGTGGTAGGGTAAAAATGGAGACAACTGTACTTGAACAACAATACAAAAAAAGGTTGAGTTTATTGCTCACTCCTCTGCCTTTGCCATGAGAATGCAATCGCTTTAGCCTGCTGGAGGGAGGTAAGAGATGCATGAAGCACAGCTGAGTTGCTCTAGCCAATACCCAGATAATCCAGATGTGTACGTCCCAAGCTGGCACCCAGCAGAGCTTCAAATTTGCAGGTGTCTACACTGAGAGACTATATCTGAGAGACTACAGGAATTGTCTGGTTGAGCCCAGGCTAACCCATCAAACTTGCAAACCTGTGAACTAAATAAATGCTTACTGCTATAAGTCACTGAAGCTTTCTGCTTATTTGTTTCATAATATTGTGTCAACAGATAACTAATATGAATAGGAAAATGCTGAAACTCCTTTGTCATTAGATTTGTGGGGTCCACAATATCTTGACAAACATTAATTCTCTACTTTTTAGACATAGTCATAGCGAAGAGTCATGATTGGGAGAAGAGTCATCACTAAATTTTAATGTTTTTGGATAACTAAACAGAGTCAATATAGACTATGAGATAGTTTTGTTTAAACAAACTAACAATTTTTATTTAAAAGAGCAACACTGACACATTCAGATGCAAAAGTGATTATGATTTGGGTGTTTTTTCAAGAAACATATTCAAATAATTTGCAATGATTACAGGGATTGATACCAGATGTATTCTCAATGATGTTGGTCATGTTTTCTCTCACCATAGATAATACTTTTTGGAAACCAAAGCACCTGTGTTGTACCCACAGCTAGATATATCCCCAAGTTCATATGCAATGTACAGCCTAAATATGGGTGTGGAAATGGTAGGAAGTTCAGGACAAATAAAAAAGATAACAACATGGTAGGTAGGGTCAAGTGGGGACTGTTATGCTTGGATTTAGGTTGGCAAGCACTTTCTTTTTTCCATATAGACTAATTATTTATGTATGTATGTATTCATTCATTCATTTCCCTAATTGAAGGTTTGGCATATTCAACAGTCTTTGCTGTAGAAACCACATATTTTTATTTATTTTTTCTCAAAAATAAGTACACACATTAAAAATAGTGGATATAGTGAGTCAAGATGACATCTCATACATCTAGGTCTGTGATAGTCTCATATCTTGTTTCTTATTTTCCTGCGTTGCATATTTTTTCCTCTTTTAACAAAAAGTCAGAAATGGTGCAAAGCAAAAGCTGGATGCCTCTTCCTCTCTCTATTATGGTTATCCCTCTCCTTTTTCATTCTTCCTTTTTCCAGTTTGCTCATTCTTCAACTCTCTGTTCCGCACAACCAAAGTATAAGCCTAAAGTACCCAAGATATCACAACTCAGATGTCTAACTGCTCATTGAAAACCTCACTGAGAAGTTTATAGGTATTATTATATTCTTACTGTACTTTACCTTTACCTCTACTCTGAACTTCTAGGTTCCACAGTCATATATTATTAATTTGCTATATGTTCATCCAGTTCAGTTTTTTTTCTTTCATCTTTTCCTAGATTCCTCATATAAATCTTCATGATGTCAAGTACATTAATGTGAAAGGATAGTGTTCTAGAAGTGAGAAAACTGGACGCCTAGAGAGAGCATCACTAATTCATTAGCAAGCCATTTTATAAACTTAATTATGCTGTTTCTCTGAAAATAAGAATAATAATAACTATAATTTGTATGAAAATTAAAGGATTTCAAAGTGTTTGGCCCATATGCCATTCAATGCTTTTCAACACTGAAATAAGGCAGAATGGATATTACACTCACCTGTCCATCCTACTTACTCCCTTAATACAAATGAGGAAAGCAAGGCTGAAGTATTTAAAATGATTATTAATTGACAAAATAGGGTCCACGTGCACATGTTTGGGAAAAGGGGATATAGTTATATATGGATGATCATATCATCTAAACTGGGATAATTTTCAGAATCAGAGGGAATGCTAACTAGGCATGATACTGAGAAATAACAGGCATAAATCGGGACAGTCCTGGGCAAACTGGAACATACGGTTATTCTAGGGTTTGGAATTAGGGCATATCAGAAAAGCGCAGTGGTATGTAGTGGTTGGTAAGCCTGAGGCTAATAATTGACATTTAACTTGCCCTTTCTTCTCAAGCTCCCCACACATCTTCTGGGAGAGATTCCACATGTAGCTATTGGTTATCGCTCAAGTTTATACCATGCACTTTCTCTTCTCTCAAGTAGGTTATGAAAGAACCTATTTCCAGCAGAGGGACCCTTTCATTCTTCTAGTGTAAAACCATGCCATAAATTTGATAATTATACAGCCATTATAGGTTTACTTTTATTGGTTACACAATTTCTTTGTTCCTTTCCAAATTTATATATTTTCTGGATAACTAAAAACCTTAGTCTTTATTATCCAAAAAAATGAATCTTAGTGTTTTTCATAATGGAACTTGGACTTCTAGTCTCCAAATATGAGAAGATAATACTTGTTGTTTAAGTCTACCCACTCCATTGTATTTTATTATAGCAGCCCTAGCAAACTAATACATTACATATTATGTTACTTTTTTACCAATTTGTGTTGTACTCTTTCTTTTCATTTCTATAGATTCACAAACTCCTTTTTAGTCTATTTGTTACTAAAACAATTCATTTTTTTAGAACAAAAACATTTAATGGTAGATGTTATCATACATGCATACATACAATAGACAGACTGCTAGTGTGTATACATGAAGTAAAGGGGAAATTTTACAAGAAAATTTTTCAGAACTGAAAGACATGCATTTCTAAACTGAAAAAATATGCAAGGAATGCCTAAAAATGATCAATAAAAACCAACCCATGTTTATCCTTCTGATGCTATTAAAGCATTCCCAGAAAGGAAAGCTTTAAACAAATAGTTCCTAAATGCTTACTATGGACGAGGTACTTCTCAAGCACTATGGCAAATTGTAAGATGTGATATGACTTAAACCATTAAAAATAGCAGTATCTATTTATAAGTCTATATAAATATTACAACGGTTTCTTTTTTATACCATTACTTAGCAAATTATGTTAATTTTTATGACACTTAATTTTAAGGAGAAAGCCCATGTATTTGAAGTAACATTTATTTTAAAGTTAGATTTTAAAAAAATGTTCTGAAATAGATTTTCTTTAAATATAGGAGTTACCAAATTTATTTTGACCCTTAGATATAAGAATTAGTCTCTAGTTTGTTGTTTTACATTTTAAAAAGTCAAAATTAGAGCATCAAAACCCTTCTGTTCCAGGTATTTTCACATGGTAGGTGCTTCCTAAATGTACATGCATTCAACAATCCATTGATACAGCTATACTACCAAAACTTTAATGAGGCAATTAGCATCTTGGTGAAAATAGTTATTGTAAGAATGTTTCTCCCATTTAGCTCAAGGTGAGAAAATGAACCTTAAGTCTGTCTGTTTTGGTAGTTTCAGGGATATAGTGATTGTTTATTGTACCTTCCTGTTGTGTTCTGCAACAGGCAAGGCATGATCCAGTTGTTTGGTAGTCTGGTAGTACTTTAGCAGTCACTGGATAAAGTGGCTTTCTTATTAACAAATGTCAGAAATTGAGATAAGGAGGAAGCTTGACATTAGAATTTTTCTCCCATAGGAACACATCTCTTAGCTCTTATGGGTTTAGCACACTTTTAATATTTTAATGAAGGCTTTTTATGTGTCTGTGCTACTTAATATTCCAAATTAAATCTATTTTTCTCCTGATATGCACAAGTAATTCCCATTATGCACCATCAAGGGGAGTTTGGTAGAAAAACCTCTATCTGCATGGAACAACACATGCCTTAAGCACCGAAGGTCAACAATCATGCTTTGACTAAGCTAAGAGTACTTAATGACAGCTTTAATGCTTCAATAAAATTGTTTTACCTTTTAGTCAAAGCACCAGAGTTGAATAATAAGTTTCAGTATGCTCCCATCAAAAATTATTTCATAGTTATTCTAACGTCATTATCCACTTCCAAAGGAACAGACAACACATGAAATACATGATGTGACGGCTACATGAGGATTTGAAGAGGAGCACAGATTTAAACTTTTAATGGCTTCCAATAAATTTGAAAACTTTGGTAAACTGGGAAAAACTTTAATAGCTACTATAACTTGTTAACTGCTACAGTCTTTACATTTAGACACTAAACTTGAATTTACACTAGTTTCTCTACTGAATGCTGGTGGTCTACAATTAGGAGGAGAAAAAAATCTAGAAGAAAATTCTTCAGCTATATATATAATACTTCATTACATGAAAATATAACTAAGAATAAGAATTATTTATGGAAAAAATTCAACAATATATTTAAATTCCTAGAGATGAACAAAAGATACATTGTGACAAAATACTGCTTGATAAAATCTGACCCTTCGGAAACTTATCATTTTTTTTGTCTTTCAGAGAAAAATACCAGAAATATTTCTCTGCCTAATATTCTACCCATTTAATGGTGTTTGTATAGTGCTGAGAGAAATGTTTATGCATTATTATGAAAACAAAGTATCAGGACCTTTTATCTGAAGAAATCGCACATTTTTTTAAAGAGTAAGAAATATAAAATCTACCTCTCCATTAAGAAATGTTGAATTGACATAGTCTCTAGACCAGAGTTAATCTTAGAGAAAACTGATAAAGATGACAGCCTAGTATTAGATGTAAGACTCTCTAAGTTAAATGTTTGGAAATCTATCCCTCCAAAAGTACCACCATTGGTGTTTCGGGTTTCCAAGTTAAGGAAAGGCACTGGTTGTCAGTACTAGACAGGCCAAAAGTGAGAAGGACCCAGGGTATTAAAAAGCACATCACCTTAATTTTATAATGAGGAACCTGGAGGGAGGGGCTCATAGACTTATAATGTGTTATCACCCATTAATACCTTACTGTGAAGCTTATCAGATCCTTTGCAAATGATAGCTGTATATACATACATCTTTTCTTAGTGGAGAGGCTGTTCAGAAGTCAAAAGAAAGAACTACTGCCTTGTTATGTGCTCCAATTATCTATTCCTACACAACAGACTAAGAATTTAGGAGTATAAAGCTAGAACCAATTTATATGCTCATGAAATGATTCAATGGCAGGGGATGATTCAAAGGGCTAAAATCTAAAACAGTTTGGGATGGAGGATTCCCTTTCTAGCTTCATTTACACATCTGACACCTTGAATGGGATGAAAGAGTAGTCTCAGCCAGAATGTTGATTGAGGGAATCTGCATGACTCCATTCCTGCATGTCATTCTCACAATAGACTCATTACACAGTTGATCAGCACTGCAAGAGCAAGTGTTCCAGTCAAGAAGATGACAATTCCATAGATTTTTTAATGACGTAATTTTGGAAGTCACAGAGCATATTATATTGGTCAAAGCAGGCACACACAACCTTGCCCACTTCAAAGGGAGAGAACATGGAGCCCATCTATCAATGGGAGGAGGGTCAAGATTTATGGTCATGTTTTTAAAGTGCATCAGAATGGTATGGAGTAGAGAAATAAGGCATTGTGTGATAGGTCAAACTTCAGATGAGAATGACATTAATCAGAAGCATTCTCTATAGCTGTCTCTAGTTGTTAAACACCTTTTCTTTTTATTTTGAAGAATTAAAGAAAAGGGAGAATGAAATATCAAAGAGATGAAATGTCTTTAAAATTTTGTTGTAGTTTTTGTTAAATAATATTTTCTCCCAGGGCTTGTGTAGAAAGCTTGGATCTAGTAACTTTATGAAAGATAAAGAGGTAATGGCAAGAAAATGAACATTTATAAGGAAAGGAAAGGGTGAGGATTTAGTCCATAGTGATTTTTTTTTAAAAAACTATAACTCAATATATCTTGCCTAAAAGTTTTACATTGATTGACATGAAAGTTGGAAAGATAACACTTTTTGCTGGTGAATCTTGAAACTTTCTTTTAGCCTTGTCTTTTCATTTCTTTCTACTATAAACATGCAAAGTCATAAATTTTTTTAATTTGTTTTTTAAAGATTTTATTTACTTATTTTTAGAGGGGATGGGAAGGAGAGAGAGAGGGAGAGAAATATCAATTTTTGGTTGCCTCTCGTTTGCCCCATACTCGGAACCTGGCTTACAACCCAGGCATGTGCCCTCACTGGGAATTGAACCAGCAACCCTTGGGTTCACAGGCCTGCGCTCAGTCCACTGAGCTACACCAGCCAGGGTACAAGGTCATAAATCTTATAGCACTAGTGATACAAAGTAAATTGGTATAGCTCCTTAAGGAGAATGAATGATAAATTGGACAAAGAAATTGATTTAATTAGAGTGAATTTTCAACCTAGTCAAGATTCCTTTTATTACTTGCTTGAGTTTGGTTGCTCCATTAGCAGTATCTTCTGAACTAGGTAGATTTCCTGAAGTAGAAGATTTGTACCTAGGGCATGGGCCATTTAAATGGTCAGGAAAAGGCTGGAAAAAAATTTAGCATGTTAAATTTATATGGTTCCTGTTAGCTAAGTCTAAGCCCAAGCCCTTGAAACTGAAATGAATCAAATGTTAAACCAGGGAGCTGTGGGTATTCATCTTTGGTTATGAATATGAAGAAGCAAAGACAGGTGGGGATGGAAGTGGTGATTAGAAGAGGTGGAGAGAGATAGGCAGTAGTTGCCAGAAATACAGCAAATATGGAGAAAATCAAGCTCCTCAAAGAGGTAGATAGGAGATCTTGCCTTTGTCAATGGCTTTCCTGTACCCAATTTTAGTTATTTATCAAAATGTAGAAAGGAAAGTATCTTGTAACCCTCATTTCAGTGAAACACTCATACACTGAAATTAATTTATCCCTGTAAAAATTTTTTTTTAAATCCCTGACTTTGTATAGTACTAAGACTTACCTCTTATGTGCAAAGGAAGATGCTGAGTATTGTGGACGGAGATGTGGTTAACAAAAATGAATTAGATACTGACCTTTTCTTCATCGAGACTGTAAACTGAGGAAGGAAATAAGATATACACAAATAACTTTACTTTAGTGAATAATATATAAACTAGATTTAAAATGGGAAGTCATTTATTCTGTAACAGGGATATTATAACCTTAGAATATTTTAAGTCCTGTTAGAAATGTAGTAAGTAGTAAAGTAGAAACAGACCTAGAGAGCACGCTGTGACTCCTGGTCAAATGTTAGTGAGATTGTAATCTGTAAATAACTCTTTGTACCCTGCAGCTTAGTCAAATAGCTTAAGTGTGCTTGCTTGATTTGCAGTCATGATGTCTGGAAGGAGGACAGTCAATTGTAAATTTCTCACTAAAGTGTTATCTAGGAATGCAGATGAGGGAATCTGCATGATGTCTGGCAGGAAGACAGTCAACTTCTCACTAAAGTGTTATCTAGAAATGCAGATGAGGGGATCTGCTTTTCCGGGACAATCTCACTGCCTTAGTAAATCTGCCTATAACACCTCAAATGATATATAAGCTAGCTCATGTCTTTGTTGGGG